>BLSH010464799.1:777635-795006 GCA_018402905.1 Glandirana rugosa
CAAGTCTTATGCCTGGTTGTACAGATACAATCTTCTTTTCTCAGGTAAGACAATGGTAGAGGTCGACGGTCCGAGAGGTATATGTAACTTTGGAAGTATTGACTTCGGGTCCTACGGTTTCTTTCGTACAAACTGTTAAAGGTTATACACCTCTATCATCTCAGTCACCGGTGACCAAATGTATGTAAAATTGACGAGATTTACGAACGTAGGTGTTCGTGTGAGATGTCGTCACAAAGAGTTGGAAAAACTGAAGCCCCTTGGGAACCGTTTTTCAAATTCTAGAGCCCCTTGGGGACTTTTTTTTTAAGTCTAGATGTCGAGTGTCTGATCCAATGTTCTGTGAGCTGTAGATCTGAATTTTTTTTTCAGGGGTTCCCCGAGATCTTAAACTTTTTGCCAAGGGTTCCCCGAAGTCAAAAAGGTTGAGAAACACTGCTGTAGAGTGTGCTTGTGGATGCAAGCATTTAGAGCAGTTAAAATGTATGTAAACCAGTGGCCACTGACTCTACTATCTCCACATATTGGAAATTGTCAAACATGCTTTCTTTGGCATCCTGGGCTTCAGTTATGAAGGTTTCAATGTATATGGAGAGCCTGGCAGCTGGAGATGGTAACAGAATGGACTCTTTTCTTCTAACATAGACATGTTGGTCCGTATTCTGAACATCTAAAAAGTCTGTTAGCAGTGTAACACTGACACTGCCCCTACCCCCTAGCCAGTGAATGCCGAAATTGAGTTTAATGTACTCACGGGTCAAGACCCCTGTTGACTTCTTTCCTTCTTACCCTCATATCCTCCTACAACCCCGTGATTATCTTCATTTGACTTGATATTGTCATGCTTATCTTGACATGACTGTTAAACCTTCCTTTGTAATGTATTTTTGAGAGCATTTATGGTCTTAAGCCCCGTACACACCTTCGGGCCATGTGTACTGCAGCTGGTCCGACAGAAGCCGGCCATTTGGAAGGGCCATGACCGAAAAAGGTCTGCAAACCGGCTTCCAATCTGCGCTCTCAGCCAATGGCTGAGAGCACTGACCTGAGTGATCTGGCGTGGGGGGGGTGTCCCTCTGTCAGAACACAACAGACCAGCAGGGGAGATCACTGTACTAACATCAGATTGTTTTTTATACCGGTTCTGACCTGAGCTGTCAATTTTTTTTGTCGGGTTGAACGAAAAAATAACTAGCAGTGTGTACTAGGTTTTAATCCTCTCTTCTTCTCCTACCCTTATCCGTATATCCCTATCTTCTACTCTTTCTCCCTTTTTTCTTGTAACCTATTGTATTGTATATACCTAAGATAGCAATAAACAGATTTAACCTAAACTGTACATAAACCCACTACTAAGCAACATGTAGATAGCCAAATAACAATGTATTATAAACAACTGCTTTGGCTTTATTTTAATAAAATACATTTTTCATCATCTGTTGCATATCAACACTGCTGATGTCCTGCAACCTCTGTGCAGCTACTTCCTGCCTTCCTGAAACAACTGCAAATCAATTTGCAGGACAGGTCAGCTAATGGTAACAAATTGGAATATGAAAGTGAAATATGGATCAGAACAGCTACTTGTACTTCCCATTCGGAGAATGTGCGACACAGGAAAGTGATAGATCACATGTGTCAAACGCAAGTCTAACAGGCTGAATCTGTCCCCCACGCAATTTCATGTGTCCCTCACCCTCCTTATCCCCCCCCCCCCCACCCTGTCTCAGCAGTCAGCAGCAGAGATGGGGTCAGAACTCCTCATACAGATGCTGTGTTTTTCTGTGCAACCACAGTTCCCCCTTGCCTCTGCCTCCTCTGGTCTCAGCATTCTTCCTACAGACTCTGCACTTTCAGCTTCCCAGCTCCACCTCCAGCTTCTTCCCAGCGGCAGCACATGGTAATGGGAGTGCACTGTGATGTAAGGGAGTCTTGTGTGTGTGGTACTCTTTACTTCTGATGGTGGGGGGCTATTGACATCTGATGTAAAGAGGAAGGGTGTTCTGGGCATCTAGTCTTACAAATACAACTAGCCCTTTGAGGAGAACCCTAATGCTGATGCAGCCCTCAATGAAATTGAGTTTGACGCCCCTGGGATAGAGCATTGTCATATTAAGGCTGGGATCACACAATTGCAAATTTGATGTGGTTTCCCCGCATCCAATTCACAATAGCAGAAGATTTTGACTGGCTCTCTATGGAGCCGGTTCAGACATCTGCGATGCGGCTCCGGAGTGAATTTGCACAGGAGCCCTGTGCGTCTTTTGGTCCATTTCAGGTCCCAATTCAGCCAAAAATTCGAGCTGAAATCGGACATGGAACGGTGAACCAGGACGCACTGGACCCCTGCTAGGAGCCGCTGAACCGCATAGGGCAATGGTGTGAACCCAGCCTAAAGGAAAAACTGCCTGCACAAGCATTTTCATGGCTAAATCACCAGGCATTATTGAAAATAATTTTATTAATTTTGAAATCATAATAATAAGTAAAAACAAAAGTAAAAAGTTATATGAGGATTTTAGTGAATTGCTTTTACATACAGTATATAATAATGCAAACGGAGTGAGTCTGATTTTAGTTCATTACAATGCGTGCTGTATAGTATCAGTATTTCACCAGTCGTATGGAATTGTTCTTTATTCTAGACATGTAATTGTGGGCATAGAGTGAAATTCTGTGCAGTCCAATAAATTATACATTATCATGTTTTATTATCAGATCTATGCTTTCACAGACTCAATTTTACATTCAGGAGACCTATTGTCCCATGTGGTAGAGGAATTCTATTTTACACATTAAAAACAAACCAGCATGTTGTAAAATGAAGTCAGTTAGTTCACCATCATTTGAAATGCCACATTATGTTAATACGGAGAGCTTGGCATTTGTAGCGTAAATGGGAATGATAGGAAGGGGTACATGTTATGCCAACTGGGCTTCTATTTCCTCCAAGAGTTCTCTGAAAATAAATTAAGAGTTCTTGTAAATACCACTGTGATGTATGTAATTCTTAAAGAGAATCTATGGGCATTTACAAAATACTTCATAATGCAGGAGAGGGGGGCAACAAGAACTGTCAGAGACTGGCCAGAAGAGGGGCTTCAAGGACTGATCGCTAGTTCAAGAACTGAGAAGAGGAACACTGCAAGACCATGGATTAAAAAAGAACCTTAAAGTGGAACACAGTCTCCCAATCAACAGTGGTTATTTTTAATCCTCATGCTGCTAGCATTAGTAAATAGATAGGAAAGTATATCAAATTTACATGTTTTAAATTTTTTTTTTACATTTCTTCTGCTTGTTTCTGGTTTCGTGCCTAGGCGTATGATGCATACAGTTGGATTCCAGGAAGTAACTAAATTATTTGCCCTTACTCAAGATGGCCACAGCCAGAAACACTAGGGGCTTGTTTTTGAAAGTGATTTCTCAACAAAATAAAGCACAGAGACATGAATGGATGGGGGAGTTTGCTTTGAATATTAAACTTGAATTATATAGTGTCTTTGGTTTGTGGTGCTCAGGTGCAGTGTAGTTCCGCTTTAATACTCTGAATCAGCTAGGGAAATATTTTATTATACTTGGAGTTAGGCTTTAATGGACATGCTATAGCATTCAGGTAGAAAAAATATAGAATATACAAAAATGAAAACCATTTACATGAAGGTATTTCATTCAAGTGGCCATCTATTTTTCTGTTCCTGTTACATTATTTTAAAAGTCTTTATTGTAAAGGAAAATATATAATTGTGCCCATTAGTGTTGTGCAATATATTTAAAATTGTACAATTTAATAACGGCTGATTCAATTTTTTTCTTCTACATAGATAAATCATTATAAAACAGTAAACATTTGTTTGCCAAGTATTAGAGCATTATTTTCTTAGGAAAGTACTTCTAGAGGTAACCAGATTGCCTGAAATGATCTGAGTTTTACATTAGAACTCACTTAACTACAGATACAGTTTCCATAAGACCTGCAGTGTGTGACCTTGGGTCAGTGTCCTAACTTCAGTGCAGCTACAGAGAAGAGGCCCAGGAAGCTGGCTGGCAGAACACAGTCATTGCGTTTATCTAAATAAGACATTTATCAGCATTGTTCTTGGATGGGGTTGATAGTGGGCACCTCCTGATTAAAGGGCATATTGGGACATATGTTGACAGATGAAGGGATACATCACATTTCAAAGAAAGAAACCATCATAGCTTTCTTTCTTCTTTTTTCATTTTTATATTTATTTATTTCAAGTAAAGATAAGCACGTGCAGCATGAAATCGGCAATGCAATATTCATGGACTTTTCAAAATGTTTGCATTCTCCACCAATAGGGCTCACTCAAACGGATATCAAAATCCCACATACAGATGCTACAGCATATACTTTTGAATAGGAGAGATTTACTAAAACTGGAGCACACAGAATCTTGTGCAGCCGTGTATAGTAATCAATCAGCCTCTATGTTTTATTGTCACAGCTTTATTGAACAAGCTGAAGTTAGAAGCTATGCACTCAGGGGCGTAATTGCAACCGGGCCCCATGGTGCAGGGGGCCCATGTGCCTCCCTTGTACACCTGAATAGGAGGGATGGTGGGGGTGGCATTTAGAGAAACCAATCTCCTCCATTTTCTTCTATCCAGTTTAGTTGTCTTCTGTTGTTCCCAGGGTCCCTGTGTGGTTCCCAGCCCCCCCCCCCCCCCACAGAGCTGCTGTCTTCCCCCCTCCTCTCTCCTGCCAGCTGCTATAGAAGATGAGTCATGACGGAGAGATGGGAACAGGTCGGTAAATTTGTCATTTACTGGCTCCATCCTTTTCTGAATGAACAGAGTCAGTGATTGGTACCAATTAGTTCATTCATAACTGAAGCATAGTAAACTGTTTTTTTTACTATACTTCTGTTTCTGAATGAATGGGAAGCTCGGTGCACAGCTATTCCTGTCCATTCATTCTGTGCAGCTGAGGCTAAACAGATGGAAATTGAGAGCTGAGGTTTGTTTAGACCCCTGATATCTCATTAAAGCCCCAACAAAGCTCCTAAAAAAAATTGTAAAAAATTGTAAAAATAAATTTGTAAAATAAATAAAATTAAATGGTTAAAAAAAAAAATTTAAATAGAAATTAAAAACTACTGACACCAGTGAGGGAACTATCAGGATTGCAAAGGTTGCAATTGTGACCGGGCCCTAGCATTTCACCACCATGGGGAGGCCCAAGATGGCAGAAAGGGGGCCTGCTGCAGAACTTGTGAAAGGGCCCCACTGTGGTACCGTAATAAAGGGACCCACGATAGGAGTAAAGGGCCCCAGGATCAGTGGGAAGAGGGAAGGGCCCTGGCCAGGGGTCAGGGGGTCCTTCATAATTTAAAAAGATGAGAGAGGCCTATAATTTTCATCATAGGTACACTTCAACTATGAGAGACAGAATGAGAAAAAACAATCCAGAAAATCACATTGTCTGATTTTTAAAGAATGTATTTGCAAATTATGGTGGAAAATAAGTATTTGGTCAATAACAAATGTTCATCTCAATACTTTGTTATATACCCTTTGTTGGCAATGACAGAGGTCAAACGTTTTCTGTAAGTCTTCACAAGGTTTTTACACACTGTTGCTGGTAGTTTGGCCCATTCCTCCATGCAGATCTCCTCTAGAGCAGTTATGTTTTGGGGCTGTCGCTGGGCAACACGGATTTTCAACTCCCTCCAAAGATTTTCTATGGGGTTGAGATCTGGAGACTGGCTAGGCCACTCCAGGACCTTGAAATGCTTCTTAAGAAGCCACTCCTTCATTGCCCGGGCGGTGTGTTTGGGATCATTGTCATGCTGAAAGACCCAGCCACGTTTCATCGTCAATGCCCTTGCTGATGGAAGGAGGTTTTTACTCAAAATCTCACGATACATGGCTCCATTCATTCTTTCCTTTACACGGATCAGTCGTTCTGGTCCCTTTGCAGAAAAACAGCCCCAAAGAATGATGTTTCCTCCCCCATGCTTCACAGTAGGTATGGTGTTCTTTGGATGCAACTCAGCATTCTTTCTCCTTCAAACATGACAAGTTGAGCTTTTACCAAAAAGTTCTATTTTGGTTTCATCTGACCATATGACATTCTCCCAATCCTCTTCTGGATCATCCAAATGCTCTCTAGCAAACTTCAGACGGGCACGGACATGTACTGGCTTAAGTAGGGGGGATACCTCTGGCACTGCAGGATTTGAGTCTCTGGCGGCGTAGTGTGTTACTGATGGTAGCCTTTGTTACTTTGGTCCCAGCTCTCTACAGGTCATTCACTAGGTCCCCCCGTGTGGTTCTGGGATTTTTGCTCACCGTTCTAGTGATCATTTTGACCCCACGGGGTGAGATCCTGCATGGAGCCCCAGATTGAGGGAGATTATCAGTGGTCTTGTATGTCTTCCATTTTCTAATAATTGCTCCCACGGTTGATTTCTTCACACCAAGCTGCTTACCTATTTCATATTCAGTCTTCCCAGCCTGGTGCAAGTCTACAATTTTGTTTCTGGGGTCCTTTGACAGCTCTTTGGTCTTGGCCATAGTGGAGTTTGGAGTCTGACTGTTTGAGGTTGTGGACAGGTGTCTTTTATACTGATAACGAGTTCAAACAGGTGCCATTAATACAGGTAATGAGTGGAGGACAGAGGAGCCTCTTAAAGAAGAAGTTACAGGTCTGTGAGAACCAGAAATCTTGCTTTTTTGTAGGTGACCAAATACTTATTTTCCACCATAATTTGCAAATAAATTCTTTAAAAATCAGACAATGTGATTTTCTTTCTTTTTTTTCTCATTCTGTCTCTCATAGTTGAAGTGTACCTATGATGAAAATTACAGGCCTCTCTCATCTTTTTAAGTGGGAGAATTTGCACAATTGGTGGCTGACTAAATACTTTTTTGCCCCACTGTATGTACATTTTAGCAATAAAGTTACACGCATACAGTGCACAGACAACTTTAACACAGGATTTTACTACCAGGATTTTGTCAGCAAGATCTTGCATTTGAAGTTGGGTAATTTCATATGTGAATGAGCTCCTAAACCCTTCCCGTCCAGCCCCGGCGATCCTTTAAGTGGCCACGCCAGGGGAGAAAGATGAATCAGTGATCATGCAACCACTGTGATTAGCTGTCGCAGTGGTCACATGATCGTCAGCCAGTCCCGGGAGCTGTAGAGTATCTGTGCTGGAAGTGTGCTCTAAGCACAGAAACATAAGCTGTCCAGTGATGTAAAGCGCGAGGGTATCAAAGCTTACCGTTTTGCCGCCATACATATGTGTTACGCAGGTGGCAACAGAATAAGAAACACAATCAGAGTGACCCATTGTATATTTATATATATATATCGCTGTGGTTCTGCTCCACCTTTACAAGTCACCTGTACTGAGGAAATATTGGGACTGCCCCCACTGACCACCTTCTGAAAATGCTAGTTTGCCTGGCTATGTATGACTTCAATACTTTTTGAACCATTGACAAAAACAAGCAAGAAGAAAGGAAAATCAGAACTGTAAGCTTGTTCCAGGTCAGTGATTTATAAAGTACTGAAGCTTTTGGATCAGCATCACAGCCAGGCAACTACAATTTTAAAGGAATAGGTCCATTATGATAGTCTCTATATTTCCTCTAGACAGTTCACCTATAAAATCAAGAGCTGTTTATATTAGTGTTAATTTAGCCGAGAACTAAAAATGATCAGCTCAAGAAAAGAGTACTTGGGCATTCCGAAGTTCATTAATAAAAAAAAGGTGTTTCTGCAAAGTATAATAATGTTTAGGTCAAAGTATATGTTACCCTGAATATTTTTTCTCTATGCGTATGTTCACATATATGCACACAGTCTTTATCATTTTCATATACGTCTTCCATCAAAAGTACCTGGTTGATCCTGCCAGTCACACTTCTTTCCTGTTCTAAACTGACCACACAAAGTACATTCAGAGGTACAGGACACACATCATGCATGTACTGGGTTGTTTGTTTAGACACCATGGCCCCTGACCAATCACAGTCTGCCCCTGGCACACACCATCCCCCAATCACAGCCTGCCTCTTGAACACATCCCCTGCTCAAGCACAGCCTGCCTCTTGCCTCAGGCTGAACAGACTATGGAATACTGGCACACCGTGTGTTTGCCCAGTGTCCTGTAACCGCACCACCCAATATCAGGAAGAAGAAATGTATGGCCCCATGACACAATCTTGTAAAAAAATGTAAGAAAAATTACTTCTGAAACTAGGCAAAATCAGTTATGGTGCCTACATAGTTATAATGCCTTAGAAAGTGTCTATAACCTTGTCTGTTCATGACTACTTTAAGGCCCCATGCACACAGGATGTTTTTTTTCCTCCCCTGGAATCCTATGCATGATTTGCAAAGAGATTTAGGCACATCATTAATTTATTCTGATCATTGGAATGAATGAACGCCCAAGCCCTTCATGTGCCAATGCTAAAGCGCGTTTAGCTGCGTCAGTTGTTTTAAGATACTGGAATGCTCCTTTCCTGAACTCGCTGGACTTGGGGTTTCTTCTGCTTTAAAACGCCCATGCCTCTAAAAGCCTATGTGTGCATGGACACATAGGTTAATATTGTGGGATATATAGAGGCAGAATTAAATCTCAATAAATGCGGCATTTAAAACGTCCCGTGAGGCCTATACATACTGTAAAACACACATTGGGCACAGCTGTTTTTAATAATTATGCCTAGAGTCTATGCAAAGATATTGTTGGATATGCTGACCCTATGCAGCTTTGTGCTATAGAGTTAGACCTCTTTCACACTGGGATGTTTTTCAGGCACTTTAGCACTTAAAATAGTGCCTGTAAAGCGCCTGAAAAACTCCTCCCCCCCATCCACCCCAGTGTAAAAGCCCAAGTGCTTTCACACTGGGGCGGTATAAATATAATAAATGGGCAGTGCCAGCACACCACTTCGGAAGCACAGTGCGCCGGCGCTTTTAACCCTTTGTTAACCCCCTCTTAGGTTAAAAGCGTCCCGCTGCTGCCCAAATAGCGATGCCAAAGCACTGCTAAAACAGCTGTAAAGTGCCACTAAAACTAGCGGCGCTTTACATCTACTGCCCACCCCAGGGTGAAAGGGCTCGGCTCTTAGAGGCGATGAATTGCTGATTTTCCATGACAGACTGCTCAACAATAGCAAAATGAATTCAAATAGTATATGTTACAAGTGAAGCAAGATTATGATGTATTACCGCAGACACAGCAGGCATTGCTCTGAAATATTCTTGCTTAGTGATCAATATTTAAAATAAGCAATTGTGGTGTATTTTATGTCATCTTTCACACTTTTGTACACAGCAGCCTATCAGTTGATGTAGCTGCCCTGTTCTGTGCCTGGACACAGCAGAGAATTATTCAACATGGCAGCATCCAGAGTGAATTTATTAGTATATTATTCAAGACACTGACAGACCTGTAGGGACTCATCTGTGTTTACATGTCAGTGTACTTTTGACGGTGACAGATTCTCTTTATTCCCTCTTTCCATCTGCCCTGTACAACTATGAGCTTGCTTTACATGTGACAGATACTTTACTAAAGCCGGCCATAGAGAGAGACATTTTCTTTCCAGCAACCATGGGTTGCAGAAAAGAAAGTCACTAAATTCCCCCAATAACACCATAAGGTTTGATGGGGGAATCCCCACAGCAGAGCCATTATGTTCTCCAGGCAGGGGGGCACTGGAAACCGTCACAGCCGAGAGAACACACAGTGATTATTGTTAGTGGTTATAGCTGCTAGCAGTAATCGCATGAAAAATCTGATTGTACCCAGGTTGATCGATCAGTTCAGGTTAATTTCCAGCCATCACATGGTGGCTGGGACAGTTTATAGGGGTGGTTAGCAGGCTTGCTCCGGTCCTACTGAGAAAGCCTTATACAGAGGCGTAACGCGTATAGGAGAGTAGCCACACCAGCATGTAATCTATCAGTTACCAGGTGGTGTGCAGAATTCGGGGTGAAAGGAAGCTGCCTATATATGTACAATGTGCAGATCATGGCACGTTGTGTGCATTTTACGTGAGTGTCCTGTTATAGCTTTTAATAGATGTGTTGAATTGTATGGAGAGCACTATTGGTTTTATCCCTTTTGAATGAGTGATTTTTATGTGTGAGGAGAGAGGAGGAGTGAAAGAGCTATTCTGTGAGTCGTTTTGATGTACAACTAGTAACCAGGAGTCATCGGGGGTATACATATATATACATACAGTATCTCACAACAGTGAGTACACCCCTCACATTTTTGTAAATATTTTATTATATCTTTTCATGTGACAACACTTAAGAAATGACACTTTGCTACAATGTAAAGTAGTGAGTGTACAGCTTGTATAACAGTGTAAATGTACTGGCCATTAATTTCTAAACCGCTGGCAACAAAAGTGAGTACACCCCTAAGTGAAAATGTCCAAATTGATCCCAATTAGCCATTTTCCCTCCCCAGTGTCATGTGACTTGTTAGTGTTACAAGGTCTCAGGTGTAAATTGGGAGCAGATGTGTTAAATTTGATGTTCTCACTCTTACTCTCTTATACTGGTCACTGGAAGTTCAACATGGCACTTCATGGCAAAAAACTTTCTGAGGATCTGAAAAAAAGAATTGTTGCTCCACATAAAGATGGCCTAGGCTATAAGAAGATTGCCAAGACCCTGAAACTGAGCTGCATCACAGTGGCCACGACCATACAGCGGTTTAACTGGACAGGTTCCACTCAGAACAGGCCTCACCATGGTCGACCAAAGAAGTTAAGTGCACATGCTCAGTGTCATATCCAGAGGTTGTCTTTGGGAAATAGATGTATGAGTGCTGCCAGCATTGCTGCAGAGGTTGAAGGGTGGGGGGTCAGCCTGTCAGTGCTCAGACCATACACCGCACACTGCATCAAATTATTCTGCATGGCTGTCATCCCAGAAGGAAGCCTCTTCTAAAGATAATGCACAAGAAATCCCAAAACAGTTTGCTGAAGACAAGCAGACTAAGGACACGGATCACTGGAACCATGTCCTGTGGTCTGATGAGACCAAGATAAACTTATTTGGTTCAGATGGTGTCAAGCGTGTGTGGCGGCAACCAGGTGAGAAGTACAAAGACTAGTGTGTCTTGCCTACAGTCAAGCATGGTGGTGGGAGTGTCATAGTCTGGGGCTGCATGAGTGCTGCTGGCACTGGGGAGCTATAGTTAATTGAGGGAACCATGAATGCCAACATGTACTGTGACATACTGAAGCAGAGCATGATCCACTTCCTTCGGAGACTGGGCCGCAGGGCAGTATTCCAACATGATAACGACCCCAAACACACCTCCAAGATGACCTCGCTAAAGAAGCTGAGGGTAAAGGTGATGGACTGGCCAAGCATGTCTCTAGACATAAACCCTATTGACCATCTGTGAGGTATCCCCAAATGGAAGGTGGAGGAGCGCAAGGTCTCTAACATCCACCAGCTCTGTGATGTCGTCATGGAGGAGTGGAAGAGGACTCCAGTGGCAACTTGTGAAGCTCTGGTGAATGCCATACCCAAGAGGGTTAAGGCAGTGCTGAAAAATAATGGTGGCCACACAAAACATTGACACTTTGGGCCCAATGTGGACATTTTAACTTAGGGGTTTACTCACTTTTGTTGCCAGCGGTTTACACATTAATGGCTGTGTGTTGAGATATTTTGAGGGGACAGCAAATTTACACTGTTATACAAGCTGTACACTCACTACTTTACATTGTAGCAAAATTTTATTTCTTCAGTGTTGTCACATGAAAAGGTATAATAAAATATTTACGAAACTGTGAGAGGTGTACTCACTTTCGTGAGATACTGTATAAATACATCTAAGGGGTGGGGTGAAAACGCCTAAAGGTGTCTAGCAGCAACTTGGTTTGTAACAATTTTTACAAGAATTTTGTACTGTGTATTATATGTATCACATGGGTTTACCATTCATCAATTAATTTATTTAGATACATTGTATTTGTAGCAGTGTTACATTGCACGTTTGGGAGCGGACTGCACTGTCACTTACTCTATTTTACACAGTGATTATTGCTAGCGGCTATAGCTACTGACAGTAATTGTATGAAAAATCTGAAATGCTGGTTGTACCCAAGTTGATCGATCAATCAACTTGTGTACACTCCGCCTGCCCAAACATGCTTCAAATTTCGGCCGGTCCCTGCTGAATCGGGCAAGATTTGACCCATCTGTGGTCAGCTTAAGTCTCAAGCAGATGATCTTTATTGCTCTAGAATAAATGAATCACTTTGTTATCAAACCCCTCCCTATTAACCCTTCCCTTGAATGAGTGCCGGTAAGGTAAAGGCTTCTGGGTTTAATTATAATTCATACCTATTGCCAACCATTTAACAAGGGTCAAAAACTAGGGATTCATCACAAATGCAAATTAGTTAGCATTTTCATAAGGAAAGTTCAGCAGTGACAGTCTCCAGTATAGGTTTCCTTTATTTGCTTAATCTGCCCAATAATGAGTGCTAGAGGGGAAAGAACCCTCTCAATGTCCCGTAAATAATATTCCTATTGCACACGTCCCTGTAGTAGGCTAAGAAGTAAAAGGGTGCCGCAAAAATTGCCAGCTGGAAGCTTGTAATATCATCCAGCACACCAGGGATCTTCAAATAATGTCCAAAAGTTTTATTCAAGGTGATCACATCACAGGAGAGTGCTATGTTTCTGACCCACGCAGGACCCCTTTGTCAGGCATGTGCATACCTCCCAACTTTGAGATGGAAACGAGGGACACCTATTAGCAAAAGTATGTAGGTATAGGACATGCCCCCTGCCACACCCCCTTAAAGGAGATTGCACAAATTATTTGAATTTAAATTACAAAAAAAGTATGATTAGTTAAAACCACAAGTGCTTTTTTACCAGTACGATTCCATTATACTGGCTTTTGAAATTTACAAATGCAGCGATTTAGAAATTGGATGAAAGGTTTAGCATTGGGAAACACTTTTTGAAAGATAAATAGTGCGTTTTATATACAACTATACAGATCAGATCAAAATGAGGGACAAATGTGGAGGAAAGAGGGACAGAGGGACTTTGATCTTTCAATGTTCCAGGCACATAAACAAGTGAGGTCTTCAAGGTCTGCACCACAGCTTCCTTAATGCGTCAGATTCTCACTCTCCATGCTGGATTCATACTCGTTTTATGTTATAGAGAATGCAGTTAGGAGGAATAGAAACACTTACGTCATAGGAGAACGGGCTGAAACATCAATGTAGCCAGGTACAAGCCCTTAATCAGCTTTTCTTAAAACTTTTAGTCCAGAGGATCCCCTAAAATAATTTCCAGGTCTCAGTGAACCCTTAGTTTAAACCAATTCATCATGGGCCAATGGCAAAAATGCTGCTAGCTCTGCCAAGTAGCCAGGCATTATACAGGTACAATTACATGGGAGGTCAAAGAACCCCTAGCTATCTCTGTAGGAAACCTAGTTGAGAATGGTTGCCTTAAACTATAGCAGGAGGATCTCACTACTAGAGTTCCCACAGGGATAGGGGGCTCTTATATTAACACACTCTACCTCTAATGGAAATATTATGTTTAAGTGTTCTAATGCCTGATATGCACAATGAGAAAATCAGCCGGAAATTACCACTTTCTAAGCGACCATACGATAACCTGATCGTTAATACTTTTGAGAGCTGATCACAACAGTTCATCCGAAATTATCCGAAGGTACAAAGCACAACATTTTTTCTGGTAAGATAACAGAACAAACAATTTTTGTTTAATCAGTACAGTGTTTGTCCATGAAAAATCGAGTGACCAAGACTGCGCATGCTCAAAAACGAAAGAATACATACAGTACATTATATCACCGAGGGACTATGCATTCTGTCTTATAAGAATTGTCTTGACCCTAGTAACCTATTTGTGTTTTATATGAGACTAGCATGCAAAAAAAATGGCCGATCATTCATCTGATATTCTCATCGTGTGTACCAGGCTTAAGTCTGTTTTGTATTTAAATGTTATAAGAAGACTAACAATTATTTTACCTTGAAAATATTAGAGAAAATAAATTGCCACACAGTCTTATATGTATATAGTGTATATTACCAAATGCAATAACCAATAATCAATCAACAATCACAGCACATACTGATGACCCAGCTAAACCGATGAAAGCTTATCTGTGGTCATTGAGGGTAGTTGCACATCATTGCTCTTGTAACAAAGCATATGACTTATTTATTAGGGCAATGCAAAGACCGATGATTCATAGTAACCCAAGTCAAGCAAATTATACCATCATCTATGACTAATGTCTAAACCATATCATGACTTCTGATGCGTTATTATAGGTTACTGCTCTTTGCTTTAATATATACCAGTGCATACTAATCTTGCCAGTTTTATACCAGTTAATGAAAGAAAATTGCAATACAAAGCACTACATGATTTTTTTTTAACACACCTAAAATAGTTTAACCTTTGATCAGTTTATGGTAACTAATGTTTGATAATGCCTGTTTTTTCAATAGCTCAGTTCTCCTAGGGATCTCCACTGCCACACTCCGTTTGGAAATGGTATAACCCTAAAGTAAACTTAAAAAGCTGCTAGTGTCAACAGTCATCAAGGTCCTTTCCATGAAATAAGTGAAGTATGGTATTATGCGTTCATTTACAGCTCCACATGCAGTGAACGGGCTGTTCCTTGCAGCAATATAAACGGTGGGGGAAATTCATCAAGTGATGTGATTTAGACCTATCACCAAACCTATCAATCTATGAATGCTATGATTTCCCCTATGGTCTAAATCTATAGGTTTTGCTAGTATTGAATCTTTATACTTATTATACATACATGTATTTGATACATTCAGTTATCCATATACAATAATATTTGGGTATATAAAGAGTTGATGCAGTAGGTATAAGGAATTTCTGATTAGCACAGACGACATGTGCTTATAGCTGCCACAGGGAAAGAGGAGGCTTTTCCCTGTAACTTAATTGGCTACATATGTTTTCTGCGATAAGTAGGAATGGTCATCTTAGACAAATTTATTTGCATATTATCACATTATGCTATATTCTAAGTCAGGTTACCAGTTCTGTATTAAAGATCCAAGCAAGGGGGTGTTGGGATACCAAAAGTTTACTCATCGGCCTCAGTTGCAGATTAAATCTGCACATATATATATATATATATATATATATATATATATATATATAACACACACAGACAGACGGGTTTAGTTGCAGAAAAAATCTGCATCTATATATATATATATATATGTATATAACACACATCATTTGTAAGTACAGTATATGAGATAGATAGATAGATAGATAGATAGATAGATAGATAGATAGATAGATAGATAGATAGATAGATAGATAGATAGCATTTACTGATGTGCATTTATCTATGGTCATAAATTCTGAATATTTTGAGTTATTTTTTTTCTACTCGTTCCTATCTAAAGATACAGATGGATGGATGGTGAGGCAGATAGATAGATCGATCGATCGATCGATAGATAGATAGATAGATATGAAAATTCTCTCCCACACATATAATATTGTAGTGTTTACATAAATACCAATATTGCACATGTGGGAGAGATTTCTAATAAAATGTCAAGTCGCAATGATTGAGAAGCACAAGGGATATGGTGCCCCCAATGTATCATTCTGCCCTAGAGCAATACAATCTTTCTGGCCAACACGTGAGAAGTTGACATTATCCTATTGCGGCCACAGGGCATATACATAGGGAGCAGTGTCTGCCTGCAGCATGGGAGCATAACATCACAGGCTGTGTGGGAAGCGGACTGTGCAGCCTGCCCACACATATATGCTAACCCTGCAGTCACATTCAAAGGCTGCATTAAAGAGCCCCTACATTCAAGTGCTCCTAAACCCCTCGTGTCTGCAATCTCATGCAGACACAAAAAGAAAACTGTAGCTGCAAGACTGTGGATGTTGAGTGTGGCATCACACTGCAGAGAAGAGCTAGGAGCAAACTCTGCTATATGCTCTTACTTCAGTTCAGAGCATGCAGCCCTCATACCCGGCTTTGAATGTGAGAGCTGTAACAACACATCAGCTGTTGTTTTCCTATACAGATCCCTGTCACCAAATTACTTCTATGTACAAACAAACCCTATTCATGTAAGACTGCAACACACCCCAACATGCGTAGGCTTTATTCACTCAAATCACAGATGATATGCAAAGTGCACTACTATATAGCAACCAATCTTTTTAAGTTATCAGATTAGAACAAGCGGCAACATGATTGGTTGCTATGGGTTACTGCCCTGCCAAAATTACAATTGCTCTGTGGAATAAGGCTGGAGGTCTATGAATCATGTGTAACCTTACTGAAACACATTCTACGCTGGAGCCATTGGCTTCAGAAACAAGGATAATACATGAATAGAGGTTTTTCTGCATTGCTTCCTGATGACTCCCATGGTGGGTGACAGCACTGATGACCCCCATGGTGGGTGAAAGTCCTGATGGCCACCATTGTGGGTGACAGTCCTGATGAGACACTTTTGTGTTTGACAGTCCTTGGTGACCCCCCTTAATATGGGTGACAGTCCTGGTGGGACTTTCACCCACAATGAGAGGTCATCAGGGATGAAAGTCCTAATGACCACCAATGTAGGTGAGAGTCTTGATGATCCCCTATTGTGGGTGACAGTGCTGGTAACCCTCCCTATTGTGGGTGACAGTCCTGATGACTTCCATGATGGTTGACAGTCCTGATGACCTCTCATGGTGGGTGACAGTCCTGTTGACCCCCATGGTGGGTGACAGTTCTGATGACCTTCATGATGGTTGACAGTCCTGAAGACCACTCTTGGTGGATGTCAGTTCTGAGGATCCCAGCAGTGGGTGACAGTCCTGATGACCCCCCACTTTGGGTAACAGTTCTGATGACCCCCATGATTGGTGACAGTCCTGATAACCCTCATGATGGGTGACAGTCCTGATAGCCCCCATGATGGGTAACAGTCCTGATGGCCCCCATGATTGATGGCAGTCCTGATAACCCTCATGACTGGTGATAGTCCTAATGATCCCCATGGTGGGTGACAATCCTGGTGACCCCCCTGGTGGGTGACAGTCCTGATGAGCCCCCCTGTGGGTAACAATTCTGATGCCCCCCATGATTTGTGACACTCCTGATAACTCTCATGGTTGGTGACAGTTCTGATTGACCTTGTGATAGGTAACAGTTCTGATGACCCATATGATTGGTGACAGCCCTGAAAACCCTCATGGTTGGTGACAGTCCTGAAGACCCCCACGATTTGTGACAGTCCCAATAACCCTCACAATTGTTGACAGTCCTGATGACCCCCC
>BLSH010464799.1:823373-843009 GCA_018402905.1 Glandirana rugosa
TAGGTGGTTGATTTCTGTTTAGAGAGTAAGTGTTATTTGAATCTACTCACTAGACGGATGGTAATATTCTCATGACAACACTCCTGACCCGAAAAAACGAAATGGTGAGAGAAGAAACACGAAGAGGTGACGACCGGGTGGAAGGTGTAAGGTGTACCCTTTGGAAGTGTAGTTAGTCACTTGGGAGACCGTCCGACCACACCGTTCGTTCGTCGGGGTAAATACTCTTGCGTCGTCGACGAGTATAATAACACTGTCCGTACGTTCACAACTAATCGCCGACACTTGTGTGTAACAGACTCAAGCCCCGGAAAGTGGACGTGGATGTGCGGACAGTGTAAGCCCCTGTGTTGTCCGTGCGATCGTTCGGGTTCCGTCCGGACCCGGACCCGGACTTTGTCCCGAAGTTCGGACGGACCAGCAGAACCCGGACTTCCAGAGGTTCGCTCAACTCTATTTATGTGTCCCCGAATGTGACAGGCGTGTAGGTGCAGGTGAAAGGCCCCGAACTCAGACAATGTGTGTTCACAGCCGCTAATCAACACTTGCATGCCTGTCACAATAATATGAGCAGCTGCTGCGTTCTCATAAATGGGGCTGCTTGCTTGCCACACCAGCCTGCCAGAGGGTTCACTGATTGATGTGAAGGTTTCCCATGTGGAATGTGGAAGGTGGGCCAGCAGTGGAGAAGCACAAAGAAGAGAGTGGTAAAGCAAAAAAGCCCAGTCCTCACAACAGTACTCTTATAATGGTAGGCAGATCACTCATCTAAGTTTATTGTGAATGAGAGATTTGTCTTTAGTTGGTGGATGTCTGGGTAAAGCCGGATACACACTATACAATTTTCTGTAGATTTTATTCTTCAGGTTTACCAAAACCATATAATACGAGGTCAAACCTTAGGAGTTTCAATTTGTATGCAATCAGGCAGGCCCTTGCACTACATGGTTTTGGTAAATCTGAAGGAAATCTGACAACAAAAGTTGAATAGTGTGTATGGGGTCTTAGGGTGGATGGGTGGCTCAATGTAAGTGTCTATTTCTGATATCTGGAGGTGCTGAAAACCATGTTAGTAGTCTGATCTACATATAGTGATAGCCATCTTCCATGGTACTGCTCCAGTGACTTCCCCTCAGCACACTGAACAAAAAGGTTACTTAAGCCTGATACACACTATCAGTTTTTTTTCCGTTCAATCCAGCGGGTTGAATGAAAAAAAAATGATAGCTCAGATCGGAGCCACTGTACTAACAATCCGATGTTAGAACAGCAATCTCCCCTGCAGAGCTATAGTGTTCTGACAGGGGCATGCCCCCCATCAGAACACTCCGGTCTGCACTCTCAGCCATTGGCGCTGATCAGGAGCCGGTCGGCTGCTGGTTTTCCAGCTCAACGGATGGCTTCTGTTGGACCGGCTGCCATACCCACGGACTGAATGTCGACTGTTTTTTATTTAACCGGCCAATGTCACCCAGCATTTGATATAGTATTAGGCTTTACTCTGCACTTTCTCCATTCAGAGGAACCTCAGATTGGATAAGGCAGAGAGGAAGAGTGGATGGTGTCACAATCTCCACCTTGCCCAATAAAGAACACCTTGTATTCATTGAAAAAATACAAGGCATTCTTTGAATTGTTGTGATGCAGAGCAAGCAGTACCCTTTATTCAGTTTACAGAGGGGAAGCTGTTGAAGCAGCACCCAGTCATTTGCAATCATTAGAGAACGTTTGAACACAATTATGAAGTATTGACAGTGTACGCAAGTCAAGAGAAATTTACATTATTTGACATTAGGGGATATTTGTTAATTACAGATTTTATAAAGGCATACTTAACCACTTCACCCCCGGAAAGGATTTCCCACTGTAGGACCAGAGCACTTTTTGCGATTCGGCACTGCCTTGCTTTAACTGACAATTGTGCGTACGCGCGACGTTGTACCCAAACAAAATTTGCGTCCTTTTTTTCCCACAAATAGAGCTTTCTTTTGGTGGTATTTGGTCACCTCTGTGTCATTTCTGATCCCCGCTATAAACAATTGTGACAATTTTGCAAAAAAAAACAATATTTCTTACTTTTTGCTAAAATACAAATCCAAAAAAAAAAATATAAAAAAACAAATGTATTCATCGGTTTTGGCCAATTTGTATTCTTCCTCATATTTTTTGGTAAAAAAAAAAATCGCAATTGGCGTTTTATTGATTAGTTTGCGCAATAGTTGCCGCATTTACAAATCATGAGAATTCATTTCTGGCGTTTTTACTTTTTTTTTTTTTTACTAGTAATGGCGTCGATCTGTGATTTTTATCGGAACTGTGATATTGCAGTGGACATGTCAGACATTTTTGACACTTTTTTGGGACCAATAACATTTATACAGCGATCAGAAATTTAAATATCCACTGATTACTGTGTAAATATCACTGCCAGGGAAGGGGTTAATCTGCAGGGGGAGATATAGGGGTTAACTGTGTTCCCTAGGCGTGTTCTAACTGTGAGGGGGCTGGGCTGCCATGGGCATAAGAGGTCTAACTGATCCCAGTGACAGGGATCAGTAGATCTCTTACATGCCCACTGACAGAGCGGGGAACCGCCGTGTTTACATCGGCGATTCCCCGTTTTTTCCCTCTGGCAAGTCATCATGGCTCGCCGGCAGACATCGGGTCCACCCGAGCCACGAGCACACTCCTGCAGAGTGCGGTGGACACGAGAGTGCGCCGCCGCTGGCACGCTCCCGCCCGCTAAGTGCGCACGTGCGGATCGCCGCTTATATACAGCGATTCGCGAGACAGCGCCACATTGTGGTAGCCAGTTGGAGACCGGTTAAAGTGGAACTACACTGCATCTGAGCACTGTAAAGCAAAAACACTATTTTATTCATTTTTAATATTCAAAGGAAACTCATTCATGTCTCCTTGTTTCATTTTGCTGAGAAATCACTGTAAAATACACCCTCTAGCATTTTCGGCCATGGACATCTTGAGTAAGAGCAGATGATTCATGTAGCATTTACTTCCTGGAATCCATCTGCCCTTTGCTCAGGCATGCAGGCAGGAGGGTGTGCTTAGCTGAGAAAGCCCCTCCTTCCCTCCTGAAGTCTGATGGGATGTATGACATCATTTGCCTAGGCAATGAAACCAGGAAGTAACTAAAGAAATGCTAAAAAGTTTAAAGCAAGTACATATGATATACTTTCCTATCTGTTTATTAATGCTAGCAGCATAAGGATTGAAAATATTCAGTGTTGATTGAGAGAGTGAAGTTTCGCTTTAAACCAAGTATTGCTGACAAAACAAACAATAGCCTACAATGAAGATATCAAGTCTCTCAAGGTTTGTACAAGTGTGGGTAATATTGCATGTCCAGTTGTCTATACTATAAGTAGGTAGATTAAAGAATATAATATAATGTTCATTTTATGTTCTGTGGTCCTTTAAATTCCAAACACCTCACTCACATTCTTCATATCTTCAGTTTTCTCTGTGTCGTGAATACATAAAAGACTCTTCTTTTCATTCTTCTCTTTTTCCGATCTCAATTTCCCTGACAGTGCAACAAAAAATAAAATCTACTAAATTTGACTTCAATACACTTTTGCAGATTTTACAGCTCGGTGACCTCCTATCCTAACTTGACCTATGCCTCATATTCATTAGAGCTTTAAAAAACAAAAATATAAATTACTGCAGTGTAACAATTCTTAGATGTGGTAGCTGAATTTGTTTTCTTTTTTGGGGATTTTTTGACCTGGATGATCTAGCTAGTATATGTTTATTCTTTTTACAACCAAGCTGTCCAGAAAGACTGACAGTTAAGGGGGTTAAGACAAACTATTTAACACTGACAGGAGTGCTTACAATGGTCAGGCTTTATTGATTAATGTAAAACCTTTATCCCAATGCCAAAAGGAAAAAAAAACAACTGTTGCTGTAAGTGCTTCAAATGTTAGCTGGAGTTCGGCTCTAATTTTTTTCAAGTCTATCTAAATCTGTACATCTAACACGCTCTCTCTACAAGATCTCTCTCTAGATCTACAATGTTGCTGTCCAAAAAGGTGTCTCCATTGCTCCTCCATCCAGAGTGGAGACACCCTAAGACAGAATGTGTGTTAGTGGCTGGACCACTAGGTGAAAATATGGAGACTAATGCAACCACATCTAAGGATTGATAAGCTGCAATATATTACACTTTTTCTTTTGGTGTTTAGTATTGCTTTAAAGTCTGTTATAAGCATGCAAACTCAATAGACAAAATTTCCTGTACCCAGAGTGTTTCTAATGTTAGTTCATTACATTTTATGGCTGATGTCAGTGCAGGAATGGCATTAACTTCACAGGCTCAATGCCAACAGGATGTACACATAACCCAGCCCTGGAAGGGTTTCAGCAGTGATATTGTCATCCCTCTGAATCTGTGATCCATATTTATATTTTATGAGAAGGGCAGGGGGTGGGTGGGTACCAAGAGCTCATTTAAAACTGCCTTTCTGCTTTTCAAAATAGTTAGTTTCTATTGTTGTATATTTACAAGTATAAAAGCATCTATAGCTTGGGCTGCAGTAAAGCAGATTCTTTCCATCCTCAGGACTTGCAATAGACTTGGATTCAGCTCTAAGTTCAGGTATATTACCAAAGGTATTGGGACACCTGCATTTACATGCACATGAACTTTAATGGAATCCCAGTCTTAGCCTGTAGGGTTCAATATTAAGTTGGCCCACCCTTTGCAGCTATAAGAGCTTCAACTCTTCTGGGAAGACTGTCCACAAGGTTTAGGGGTGTGTCTATGGGAATGTTTCACCATTCTTCCAGAAGTGCATTTGTGAAGCATTCTCCACTCTAATTCATCCCAAAGGTGTTCTATCAGGTTGAGGTAAGGACGTTGTGTAGGCCAGTCAAGTTCCTCCACCCCAGACTCGCTCATCCATGTCTTTATGGACCTTGCTTTGTGCACTGGTGCGCAGGCATGTTGGACCAGGAAGGGGCCACCCCCAAACTGTTCCCACAAAGATGGGAGCATGAAATTGTCCAAAATGTCTTGGTATGCTGATGCCTTAAGAGTTCCCTTCACTGGAACTAAGGGGCCAAGCCCAACTCCTGAAAAACAACTCTACACCATAATCCCCCCTCCACCAAATGATTTGGACCAGTGCACAAAGCAAGGTCCATAAAGACATGAATGAGCAAGTTTGGGGTGGAGGAACTTGACTGGACTGCCCAGAGTCCTGACCTCAATAGAATACATTTGGAATGAATTAGAGCAGAGACTGCAAGCTAAGTCTTCTCGTCCACATCAGTGCCTGACCTCACAAATGCGCTTCTGGAAGAATAGTCATACATTCCCATAGACACTCTCCTAAACCGTGAGGACAACCTTCTCATAAGAGTAGAAGCTGTTATAGCTGCAAAGAGTGGGCCAACTCAATATTAAACCCTACGGACCAAGACTGGGATGCCAATAATGTTCATGTGCGTGTAAAGGCAGGTGTCCCAATACTTTCCGTAATATAGTGTATTTTCGACCAAACTGGAAAGTCATCTGTCAGTGCCAGCTAATAAGCTGTGGGTGGGGAATTCCCCACCCCGCTGCTGCATGTACACAACGCTGCTGCATGTACACAACGCTGCTGCATGTACACATGGCCAAATTAGATCAATGATGTCACAAGCATCCCCACCCCTTTGTGTATGTACAGCTGGGGAATAAGGAATGTCCTGGTCGCAGCTGATTAACCTGACAGCTACCTTCTGGTTTTGGCTGCACCCAAGTTTGGACTGTTGCTACTCAACACCATTAGGGGTAGCTTCACACTTCCCTGGTGAAGTCCCGCCATGCTTTGTGCAAAGAACATCCAATCCACTGGTTTTGTGCAGGTTAGCTGTGCTTTTCCATAGACTTCTATAAAGTCCCACAGTTTTGGTGTGGTTACAGAAAGCAAACCAAAGATGCTGCAAGCAGGAGTTTTTGTGCAGTTTCTTAAACTGCAGCTAAACAGCATGGCCTCATAGTCTATGTGAAATTGCCGCTAAACTGCATGAAAACCAAAGGTCAGCAATGCTTTAGCTAAAGCACAGAGGGGCAGCGTGAAGTTGCCCTAATACCTATCAACTATCCCCATCTTTCACAAAACGGGAAGTGACATTTTAGAAATATTTGATTAAAGATTAGAACTTTCGTCAGTTTCTGTTGAAGTCAGAGTCTCTACTGGAGACATCCCTTCACTAAAAAAGTTGTTTTCATGATGGAAAGTGACTGCAGATTTCTCTAACAACAACAAAGGCATTGCATAAATGTGTTATTTTAAATTATAATGGAAAAAGGGAAGTTCCGCTTATCCTTCTCCTTCCCCCCTCCTTTCTCATCATTGTGAACCTTTTTTTCTGACAGGTAACTTCTCCCACTTCCTCTTTGCTTGCCTAGGCCAGCAAAGCAGAGGTTTGGCCCCCCATTCCTGCCTGTAACCTGCTGGGACATACCACAAGTCCCAGGAGACTGCAGGGCCATTGCGAAAGTGCAGCACATCACATGTATGTGCAGTAGGAAGGCAGCTATGAAACATCAGGAAGTTACTGGCTTCCCACAAGCAAGATGGTGGGGTCGGGGACCCAAAAACTGGCGAAGAACCAGCCCGGGTCATGACAGGGCTGGATCCCTGGGACGGTAAGTGTCTGTATATTAAAAGTCAGCAGCTATAGTATTTGTAGCTGCTGACTTTTATTTTTTTTTTTTATAACGGACCACTTTCCTTAAGTAGGAAAATGCTACAACCTCTGACAACTTCTTATTGCTGTCAGTTTCCCTTTTTGTAGATGTTCCCTGACTTCTGTCTGGTAAAAGTTTGTTTACAGAATAGAAGGTAAATCTCTCTAAGGGATCCCCAGTTAGCAGTAAAACCTGACAGGGGTTCTAACCTTTCCCTATTCTCAAAAATAAAAAAAAAGTTTAATAGACACAAATTTAACTATTAACTGAATAAAATGCAAATGCCTGGGGTTAATAATGTCAGTGACATTAAAAGAAAAAAAGGCAGCACTTAATTTTAACAAGAAGTTAATTATGAAATGCCACGATGACTTCCAGTGCATCAAATTTAACCAAACATTGCAGGAAAGCACACTGCTTAATATTGATGTAATACCTTCTAAAACTGAGTTACAGCCTGGGTAATTCCTTGATTTAATACCCAGTGTATCTACTTGTGTTCACCAGCACTTTTAATCATATAGCATATAAATCAGAGTATATGATATGTGCATGTCTAGAGGCAGTTGGAATTTTGGAATTGAATAAACATGAAGAAATAACTCTTTCTGATTTGTGATAGTGCAGTTTACTTATTCATAATATATCTAACAGCGGGGATAAAATTAACATTTAATTTTCCATCTAACAGCGGAAGCCCTAGTGATTTAGTAAGAGTCAGTGGGGTATTTATAAATGAACAATGTCACTATTGTGACATGTAATCTTCTAATTAGAGAGCAGAAAACTGATTTGTGTAAACCAGGATTCAACCTAGATTGTGCCAGTTCACTCATTCGTTTGGTCGTTCAAACTAAAAAGTTTTGATTTAGTTTGACCTTTGGTTTGTTCCCTGTGTTCCTTGGCATGTGCTCTTGCCATCCTCTATGTCTTCCTCCATATCTTTCTTTTAGTCTTCCTTTTAGTTTCTACAATTAGACGTGTTTGCATCATTAGAAGGGATCCAGGTTATTTCAGGGAAATGGAGGACACCATTTTTCTGGCACACAGTCAAGCAGTTATTGACTGATGTAAAAGTTAAAGAACAAAATTGAAATTATAGTGGCAGAGCTAAGAAATTCAGAGCTTGTTTGCTTGTTTTTAAAAGTTAGGCATTCAGAATGTGGTTTTTGTGCGCAATTTGCTTCGTTTTCCTGTAATGGATGGAAAAGAGATACCAACTTTGCTGCATTTTAAACTAGCATAAGAGGTAAGCTCCTTTCACGATATCTATGAACATTGAGGCAACAGAGACAGAAAATGTATTTGGCAGTCTTGGCTTTGCAGCAATGAGCTTCAGTATATTAATCAATTCATCTCCCACTCACGCCTCTTGCCGAACAAGATATGATGGCTGTGTCTATCTGAACAGCAGAGAGTCTTGTAAAACTAGGTTTACACAGATAGCAATGTGCCGTCCCAGTGCTACTCCAGTAATTAGTGTCTTGTGAATGGTAGACAGGGGAAAAGAAAAAGCAAAAAGATTTGAGAGATTTGATCCTTACCTAGTCTTCCCTTACCATAATAAAGGTGATATGCCCAGGACTGCCTAATTGAAAATATATACTTTCTACTTCTACACAAACACATACATGTGACCATGGGGCACGCATCTTTATTTATAAGTAGCGGTCACAGCTGCAGGGGCTGCTGAATAGATGCCCAAGATCCTTTTTCCAGTAATTGTCACACAGCCAGGCACACAGTCACTCCTTTGGCTCTATCAACAATCTAGGGGTATGCTCTTCTGATGTTTTATTGCAGAATTTAAGCTTGGATAGGTTCAGGACAACTGTGACGTACCCCAGTAACTTTTAGTAGTGAACATGAGGACACTAAACTTCCTCTTAGTAAGGTAAGCAAGGGTTCTTACTTAGCAAATATTGGACTGAGCTTCCCAGGAACACCACACACAATGTTCCCTTTGAACAAAACTGACTACACCATAAGAGGGATGGCAGTAGCACACAGTCTCAAAGATCTCTCACACCAGCCTATACTCTTTGCATTATTGGTTGCCTTCTTCCAATATCTTCCGAACACTTTTTCAGTGATACCAGACTAGATCCCCAGACTAAGGCCTCATACACACGGACGTTTTTTGACGCCGGCGTTTTCTGCAGCTCTCCATGTTAGTCAATGGCCCCATAAAAACGTCGGCGTTTTTGAGCTGTAGGTGGCGTCGGCGTTAGTGAGCAGAAAGTAGAACCCATGGCCATCGCGTTCTGAGGCTGTAACGTTTTGACGTTTTTTGACGCCGACGCCACAAAACGCCAACAAACGCCAACTAACGCCAGCAAACGCCACCTAATATTGTACCGGCGTTTTCCGGCGTTTTTTGACGCCAACGTTTTTAGGTTGAAAAATAGCAGAGGGATGATTTTTTTTAAGAAACGCCTATTGACGCCGACGCTCACTAACGCTCAAAAACGCCAATGCATAACGCCAAAAAACGTCGACTTTTTTTCCTTGACGTTGGACCCGACGTTTTGTTTATTTTTTTAGATACGCCCGTGTGTATGAGGCCTAAAAGTCCCTCAGTCAGCTTCAGCAAACTTTTTGTAGAATAGGCCCCTGGCTAGCCTAGCAGGGACTCTGATGAACTGTAGACACATGGCAGGCTTGCCTAGGGGGCACACAGCCCTTGCCCCCTCCCCCTTCCCGGGATGTGATTTCATTCTCAGGGACAAGACCCTTCTGCTCCAAATCTCAGAGTATTTATACTCACTCCTAGCCACCATCTGGGCACCTCCCTCCAGGATTGGCCAGGGCTGTATAAATATTCGGTTGCTGATTAGACTCTTCCAGCCCAGACAGACATGGGGGAGCAGTCAACCATGCAACCAGCGAAACACAGAACAGACCAGAATAATCACATGCAGCTACACTAATTACAGTGAGCCAGAACAAAATTTGCCAAACATAGCACCAGCTACCTGTCTTATATCAGTGTTTCTCATGAAACCAAGTTTTCCTTGAATCAGCATAATGAGTTGCCATGGTGCGAATGGCTAACCAACCAGCACCATAACAACTAAAGATGCTCTACAGCCAGGATGCACAGGTCCATTCATTGCTATGGGGATGACAACTTGCTTGATGTGCCATAGTAACTTGTGACACTAATCCAGGGCAGGTGGCATGCAGGGCATCCCATTCAGCAGTCATGAGAGGATGGAAGTTTTTCTCCTCCAGACCTTCTCTGAAAGGGGCTTCTGACATGAAGTGGTGATATGATAATGTTGGGACCACTGAGGTGATAAAGTACCGCTGATGTGGAGCTCTGATGTGACAGAAAGACTCTGATGTAAGGGGGGACTCTGATGTGATTGGAAACCTCACATATGAAGGCAAGACTTTAGATGTGAATTTAATTTCATCAAGGCAGCTGTGTGCATTACCCCATTGGTAAGTAACATTTACCCTGTTTAAATTTTAGTTTGGGGTACTTTGAGATTTTGTATAAAAGGGTGGTGTGACTTAAATATGTGACTTTAAATTGTTGAGAAACGCTGCATTATACAACTGAAGTCTCTGAGTCAGGAATATTTTGGAAACCTCATTTATAAACAAAAAGTTACTTTTATAACTGTTCATTATTTTTGCTAATAGATAATGGATAGTCTATGCCTCTACTGGGTCACCATTTCTAGCTTAAAACAGTACTAAACCCAAAAGCAAACATTTATTTTATTGCAGCTTACCAATTCCTAGATGTTATGGCTACATTCATTTTCTTTTTTTAGGTGTCTTTCTTTTATTTTCATCTGGTTATCCAGCCAGTAAGTCTGTTGTTTTTCAAAAGTACAGTCCTGCAGATGCATCAATTTACAGACGAGACAAACCGTTTAACACTAGTAAGGAGTGCTTGCACTGATCAGCTTTTAGTTATTCATGTAAAAGCTTTAACTGTTTACAAAGTATTAGCTGGAGTTTGGCTTCAGTTTGTTAGTGTATATAAATCTGCTAGTACACCCCTCAGACTGAAAATGCCAATTTCCAATGGTGCCCCAAGTGCTCCTTCATCCGTAGTGGGGGCACTCTAATACAGGCAGTGTGTTAGTGGCCAGATCACATTACATTTTTGGTTTTGGGTTTAGTACCGCTTTATTCATATATAGGGATCTGCTGCCTTCTAGTGTTAGCTGCTAATATCACAGTGTCACATATAATTTTGTATTAGCACTTCCTGTCTCTGATAGGCTGGAAAATCCCAGAAAGAAAAGTGGGAAGGAGAGAGAAAATCTGAGACCACATGTGCTATTCATGGAAAAGCTGCTGCTAAATCCAGACCAGAAGGGGTTAATAGACAAGTGCTTTTGTGTTTAATAGTTTACCTCTGTAGCCCATAGCTTGTGGAAATGTGTATATTGTATATACAGTATATATATCTATAAAGACTGGTGACAGAGACAGTCTCTGTCCTGTTGTTTTTATTTCATATGCGCAGTGCCCGATAGCTAGGTCTGTGCTACTTTATACAGTGCTTGTTATTTTAGTTAACTCTGTTCCTTCTGGATTGGGACTCTATAGCTAGTTTTAGTTTTGGACTTGATAGCCAGCATAGGCTTGAGCCAGGTTAGGCATCCAATGCTAATTCTGGTAGTTAGAGGTCTGGTCATACTCCCCCCCCCTCGGGCAATCCATGGATGTTGTGCCCAGGCAGGGTTGCAAAGCATCTATCAGGAGAAGTTCTCTGTAACTATAGGGGTGGCTGGCTGCATCTGTCCAGGTTGAGTGTCTGTGTGACCCCCCCACATGGACAGGAGAGGAGAGAGGGATTGATCTACTCCACCTCCTTCTTCTTCCCACCTCCCACTCTCTCGCTGGGTCCTTCTCCTCCCCATCTCCCTCTGTGTTTGCCCACCCTTACTCCATTCTCCACCCAGTGCTGTGCCTGAGAAAGGGGATGAGTGGTCAGGAAATGTAAAGCATAGAAGCCAGCAACTACATTGTGACTGCATGATGGATACCTCACCCTGAGCCACTAGAGACCAGCCTGGGATGAGTGAGCTGAGCAGTGTACTGTGAATGAACTCACCCCATCTCCTTCCCTTCTTTCCCCATCTGTCCCCCTCCACCTCTATGTTCATGCCCAGCTAAGACTGAGGGACAACTTTAGTACTATTGGGAGGTGGCTGACAATCTGCCAGTTGGATAAACTGATGGGATTTTTACTCACAAGTTTGTGATGCTTCTGTTTTAACCTCTTTTTGCCCAGGCTCAGCATCCCTTTAGGGGTATGTTCACATAAGCTTTGGTCTCTGCAATGTGATCTTCATTCAGATCATTCTTCAGAGAGCATTTGGCAAGCAGTAAGGAAGCATTGTATCACTTCCTCACCACCTGCTTTAACCCGTAGATTGAATGAGTCACACTCAGCAGGCGTTGTGCCCACAGAAAGCAGCAGAGGGTATAATTCCTTCCACGGCCAGGAAACAAAGCATCACAGTGGCAGCATGTGTACACTCTCAGCTCAGTGTTGCCAAGCATCTGTAAATTTACAGACAGTTTGTAAAAATAACAGGCACTTTTCTCTTGTACATGGATACACGTGTGTGTGAGCTTTGGAGTGCACACCCTATTGCAATAGGCTGCATACACCTATGGTGACAGATTAAAAACTACTAGGGACTAAGAGGTGACTCTGAGTGCCACATCATAGTTTCTGAGCAGCTGTGTTCCAGGCTGGTTGGACAATCACTGTTGAGTTTGCCTTCAGGTCTCTGACACAAAGACTGATACCATATCAAGATCATCCACATGCCCCCCACAACTGAACTTTGCTGCAACATTCTGGAGGTATCTTCAATTCTAACTGTATATATATCTGGGTATATGTGCACAATACCACCGGGACCCTTGATATTAATTATTCATATTTTCTTACATAAAGCTTGTATTATTTCCACACTGGTGTGCATCTATATACTTATGGTGAATGTTATATGCTGGTTACAGTAGTTCCTCTGCTCCTAATTATTTTGATTCAATTACTGGTTAATTTCCCAGGAAGGTAATTCCCTCTGCTCAAAGAAGCCCTTTCCTGGGTGGGGGCCGAACCCACTCCTCCACTTAGCAAAGGTTTTGGCTCTCTTACTTACATACAGGTGTAGCACAATATCCTGTTTGGGGAGGGCCATGTATCATAACTCCCCCAATAGAGAGCTACACATACATGTCATATTTATGACAACTGTTATTTATAACAACTGTCAGTTTAACATATGCAGTTTGTGTTGAAGTGCTATTATTTAATGGCTGAGTGATTTTTTAACCACTTGCTTACTGGGCACTTAAACCCCCCTCCTGCCCGGACCAATTTTCAGTTTTCAGCGCAGTCACTCTTTGAATGACAATTGCGCTGTCGTGCAGCATTGTACCCAAACAAAATTGACGTCCTTTTTTTCCCACAAATAGAGTTTTCTTGTGGTGGTATTTGATCACCTCTATGGTTTTTATTTTTTGCGCTATAAACAAACAAAGAGCGACGATTTTGAAAAAACTATATTTTTTACTTTTTGCTATAATAAATATCCAAAAATAAAAAAAAGTATTTATCAGTTTAGACTGATATATATTCTTCTACATATTTTTGGTAAAAAAATTGCAATAAGCATATTCTGATTGGGTTGCGCAAAAGTTATAGCGCCTACAAACTATAGACATTGGTTTATGGTGTTTTTAGTATTATTTTTTTTTTACTGGTAATGACGGCGATCTGCGATTTTTGTCGGGACTGCGATATTGCGGCGGACATGTCTGATGTTTTTGACACCTGGACCAATGACATTTATACAGCGAGCAGATCTAAAAATAGACACCGATTACTCTATAAATGTCATTGGCAGGGAAGGGGTTAACACTAAGGGGGGCGATCAAGGGGTTAACTGTGTTCCCTCACTGTGTTCTAATTGTGCGGGGGTGGGTCTGACAGGGACATAACAGATTTAACTGATCCCGATCACAGGGATCAGTAGATCTGTCATGCCCCCCTCACAGAGATGTAAACACTGTGAAGGGATCGCGGGTCTCCGGCGGACATCGAGTCCGCCCGACCCGAGGGAGCGCTCACGCGGTAGCGTGCAAAAGGGGAGGACATCTATTGACGGCCTCCCGGCAATTCAGATCCGCGCTGTAGCTGTCAATCGGTTATAGCGCGGATCTGAAGTGGTTAAATAGAACTAATCTGTCCTATTCTTTTTCAACTTAAACGGTTGGTTCACCTTTGCACTAATAATGAGAATGTGAACTAACTCACTACACCTTTCCCACACCCCTGATCTCCACTGCACCTATCTCCTTACTCAATTATCTTCTGCTACCTGTGCAGCTGTGGTAGTGGTCCAGGCATCTGAAAAATGCAATATACAACCTGTAGACTGTGTAGCATCGTTGTGGTGAGCAGGCATTGGTCAATACAAGCATGTGACACTGCTGACCTATGAGAATAGCTCTAAAGAAGGGTATAGAAGAGCATGGCTTTCAAATGCCTGGACCACTACATCAGCTATATATGAAGTTTTTTGAAAGGAGATGGGATTTCAGGGTGCCACAACAATAATTCAATGATTTTTTATATAAAAGTCATTTTTTATTTAACAAAAAATATAAAATTCATAGAAAACATTGAAAAAATGATCAAAAGTGAATCATACAACATATGTGCATTGATGCTTGCTTGACATGTTTTGCCATTGCGTCGGCTTCTTCAGGAGTCTTAATAACACCTTATGTTATCTATTCACTAAAATAGACAAAACATATTATTGAATATTGAATACAGGTTTTATGAAGACTCCAATTATTATGCTATAGCACTGGAGAACAACATACATGGAACATCATCATCATATCACTGTTTACAGACATTTTACATTAATGTATTATAAGAGCAATGGTCATCTCATCCCTATTGTCTCCTTACCCTGGATCAATGGAAGAACCTGGAACAACAGACACTGCTGCGGATGAACAGATCGAGGAGCATTTAGTGGCCACAGAGAGGATAAAACCACTGAACATAAATGTATTTGTTTAATTATAATTCCTTTTGTTATCAGATTACCTAAGTATTTCAATTATACATAGCCCCATATTTCCCCTGTACCCTATAGAATTAACAAACTATTTTTTATATTTTTTATTTATTTGCATTATTATTTCTTATTTTTCGATCTTTTAAATTTTATATTCAATATATTATGATAATAACAATACATTTTACAATTATATAAATTAGAATCTTACTGTTACTCCTTACACCCACCTGTTATCAATCAGACAAGCTTGCTCTGAAGGGCATATGAGAAAGGGATCCTATGGTTTTCTATTAATTAAATATAGAGAGTTGTTTATTTGTTTTATGTGCATATTGAAACTCATTTCCAAACAAAGTTGAACTTTCATAACTAGATCTCTCACCTTGATAGATAAATTAGCCATTTATACTTCAATGGATGTTTTATCCCACAGTGGACAGCACATAGAAATGATCTGCAGAGCGAGACAAAGCAATAGTCTGCAGCAGCAGCGGTCTATACTGTGAGTAAAGAAAGAGGCTATCAGAATAGAGAGCCAATGGCAGAAGCCCATTTTATAGCAAGCTGGTAGATATAAAGAGTGGTTTATTTATTTTATATGCACATAAAAGTCAGTTTCTAAACAGAATTTTAGCCTAAACAATTAATTCTCTCACCTATTAAATCAATTAACCACGTGTAATTCAATGGGTAAATGGTTATTTAGGAGGTTTATGGGCGGTTCACACCTGAAGCAACCCGACTTGCAGAGCGACTCGAGTCGCCCCGCTTGAGGCAACTTCAGCGCGGCTTGCAGGCAACTTCTATTATAGAAGTCAATGCAAGTCGCGCTGAGGTCGCCCCGAAGTAGTACAGGAACTTTTTTTCTAAGTCAGAGCGAATTGAGTCGCTCATATTAGAACAGTTCCTTTGTACTGCATTGAGGCGACTTATCAGGCGACCTAGTCGCCTTACAAGTCGCCTAGGTGTGAACGGGCCCTCAATCCCACAGTTGTCTGTGCAGAGAGATAATTTGCAGAGCAAGGCAGAGCAATAGTCTGTTTTGTTAAATAAAAAATGACTTTTATGTAAAAAATCAATAAATTATTGTTGTGGCACCCTGAAATCTCATCTCCTTTCAAAAAACGTCATATCTTTAATATTACCAGGGAGTTGGTGCATGTATTATATACAAATATGTCCTCTAGTTCTCCTGACCCCCATTATGCTCACTAAATCAGCTAGCATAGGCAGTGAAAGATATATAGCAAAGGAGGTGAGTGCAGCAGGGGCTGGGGAATGCGAGAAAGTTAGTTTGCCCTTTCAGGTTTTGTGAAATGATGAACTAGCCATTTAAAAAAACACCATCTTAGCCCCTATTTAGATATACAATTGCCATGGTGCTGCACATGATCAGCAATGACACCAGTCATTTTGGGGCTTGAAAATTTTGAGAGCTGACACAAGCACACCAACAACTGTGCACTGGTGTATCCCTAATGTGTGCAGTGCATGCAGCGCACATGTGAGCCCAAGAGGGAAGGCTTGAGAAAGGGGTTGTGTCCTTGAAACATGTTGCTTGCCCATTCCACTGACCTTCCCCATAAACATGTGTAATTAGCTGCTACAGGTGGCTCTCCATTAACAACCAAGCAGTTCCAGCGTGCTAGTGCAGGCTTCAGGTTGGCAAGTTGCCAACTTCTTGTTATTCTGGATCTAGTCCTCTGGCTGTGCTGCATTGTGGGTTCCTGTGCATGTTCCTGGATACTTACAATGTAAGTGGATATTGTTATTATTGTTCAATAAATGTACCTGATATTAACCCTTTCCTGATCCCTTTTGTTCTACTTTCACTGTTTGATCTAGTTGGATTTTAATCTAAACCATACTACTGCTCCCTATATGTCCTCCTCTGATACATTTTAACTTGCGTCTTTTTAATTGCCCTTTCTTAAACTGTTTAGAGGTACAACAGGGTGTTTTAAAAGGAGGGACATAGTCATGTGCTCACTGTACACAATGGAAATAATCTTTCACAGTCCTACATTCAGAAAACACACACTGTAACTGTGTCAGTTATTACTGAAGCATGTCTTTAATGTAGCACACAGTGCACATGCTCTAGTAGGCAGGATGTAAATTAAATCACTGTGGAAAAGACTATTGGTATGTTAGATCAAGGATTTATTAGGCTCTATGCACAATAACTGATTTTAAGCTCCTAGCAGCTACTTTACGTGTTTTTTTTTTTTTTTTATGCCCCTTGAAGCAAATAGCGTTATCCTATGTGTCCGTGTGCACTATTGTAGGTTAGAAGTGGTTTTCAAGCTTCCGCTTCTAGGAGCAGAAATAAAAGCTGACAGCTCCTAGAAGCTCCCAAGCAGAGTTTACCACAGCGTTCTTTTTTTTTTTCTTAGCCAGCAGCCGGTTGGCATCCTTAACAACCAGTGTATAGCAAGGCCGGCTGGCCGCCACATCCTTGCCAACAGATGACTCATCAGCTGTCAGTGGGGTTTCCCGCTGACAACTGCATGTAAACAAAACAATTGGCGGCAATAAAAATTGAGAAAAAAAAAAAAGAATGGGGGTTCCCCAATCTCTACCAGACCCTTTTGAGTCTGGCACAGATTTTAAGGGGAAGCCCACACCAAAAAAAAGGCGTGGGGTTCCCCTCCAAATCCACACCAGACCCTTAGGTCTGGTATAGATTTGGAGGGGAACCCCAAGCTGCAATTAAATAAAATAATTGTGTCTGGATCCCCCCCAAAATCCATACCAGACCCTTATCTGAGCATGCAGTCTGGCAGGCCACAAAAGGGGGGAGGGCAAGTGAGTGCCCCCTCCTGAATCATATTTTGAGGGACCTTTGGAGGGGTCTGTGTGCTGCTTTTTTAAATAGTTTTTTAAAAAATGGTCATTGGTCATTTGCAAGCAGATTAAAACCATTTTTTATTTGTAGATGTCTACTTAAAAAAAACACTGCTCCCAGCCAAATGGAATTTTTTAAAAAATTTTTTAGTATAGGTATATGTTCAATGATTTCAATGAGGTTTGGCTCAGCATCTGAATGTCTTTGAAGTTCTCTGAACCCAGGGCAGAAGGCTCATCCATAATTGCCAGTTGTTATGTAGTCCTCAACCACTTAAAAAAAGTCCCCTTTTTTAAGCTAGGATCAGACAAAGTGTTAGCTGTCTGGCTATATTCTAAGCAGAGAAATGCATTTGTAATAAAAGAATTTCAATTTTAAAAATGATTCTTTGTACTGAGGGATTGGCATGTTTGTAGGACTCCAATTTTGCCACTGAAATTAGGGAGTATTTTGTGAGTATGGGGAATTTGGTTTATACTGCAAGTAGATGCAGACCCTATTAGACCACGTTCAAACTTTTTTTTTTTAAAGGGTAAGTTTTTTATTTATTTTCACACTTACAGACAAAAGAAATAGTTCACAGCCAACTTCAAAGGTACAGTTACATACATTTCGTATTCAATATCCATATGTACGTACATTGTCTGATATCTCCACCATTTCTTCAAGAAAACAAACTTTCATTAAAGCACCCTTGTAACCATTTTGTTGTATTCGCTTTCACATGATCACTCTAAGACCGTCTGGGTTACAATCAAAAGACAGAGGGAGAGACTATATATGCACATAAGCTACAGATCAAGATATTTGGTGTTAGGTATCTCTCAGTATTGCCTTCTAGTTGCGTAATTCAGCAAAGCTTCACACCTCCACTTCCCCCGCCACCGAGTCTACCCATCCTCCCCATACTTTTCCAAATTTTTTTGGGCAGCCCCTTGCAATATATGTCAGTTTAATTAATGGTAGAGCCTTTTTAATCATGTCCAACCACATTTGTATTGAAGGGGGGGACTCATCCTTCCATTTAACAGCAATAGCCTTTTTTGCATAAAAAAATACTACCCTTAAAAGGGTCTTTGTGGAATTAGCAATCCCCTCCTCCCCAAAGTGGCCCAACAGACATCTGATCGGAGAGTATATATTCGGTATCGCCATCTTGTCTTCTAATAAGTACAAGATTCCTTTCCAGAAGAGCTTCACCTTATGGCACTGCCAAACCATATGAAAAAAGTCACCCTCCCCCAAACGACAACGTTGGCACTCAGGCACATCCCCTCTGCCCATTTTGTATAATCGCGAAGGTGTGTAATAAACTCTATGTAGATAGTAAAATTGCGTTAATTTATCTCTGGCGGATATAACTGTTGGTAACGTATTTCCAAGTATCTCCAACCACGACTCCTCATCCAATTCTGGGATGTCTTTTTTCCATTGCAATACTACTTTTTCTATCCTGGTGGACGTAGAGGTCAATAGTAGGAGATAATATCTGGAAATGAGCTTCGTATGATCTTCCTCAAACATCAACTTCTCCAATGCAGTGGGGGCGAGAGACACCTCACGTAGGCCAAACTGCGCCGCCACCGCATGCCGGAGCTGAAGATATCGGTAGAAAAATTTGTTCGGGACTCCATACTCCAGGTGGAGATCCCGAAACGACTTAAACACCCCATCCGTGAATAGCTGATGGGCGTATTTAATACCGTAATTCGACCAGCACTCCGCATCTGGAATTTTATATATTTCCCTCAATTGAGCATTACACCATAGGGGAGTGTTGGGGGAGGCATTAAGCGATGTCCCTCCAGTTTTAGTATTACAGATATGGAAGATCTTATATGCTAGTTTAATCAACTCTGCCCCCCCTTGGGGGTAGGGACCATTTCTATACAAAACATTGATCAGGGCCTCATAAGACCCTATCACCGCTGCTTGAGTGGCTACCGATGCTATTTCAGCATTAGGAAAGAACCACCAATGAATGTGTGTCAGCTGTGCAGCAAG
>BLSH010464812.1:37315-55277 GCA_018402905.1 Glandirana rugosa
GATCTGCAACTCAAAGCAGCGGTATGTGAAATCTCTAATTTCTGCTATCTGTCCTCAGAGCAACAGCACAGACAGCAGTAGTAAAGTAATCTATCTCAGGATGCAGGATCAGGTCTTAAAATGTCTCAAATCTGTCCCTCACGCAGTCAGCTACCTTTCCCTACACTAACCCAAGGAGCATGTGACTGCAGCACTGTGACTCCAGCTTATAAAGAGGCTGGGTCACATGATGCACTGGCCAATCACAGCCATGCCATTAGTAGGCATGGCTGTGATGGCTTCTAAGGGCAAACCAGTGAAACGCTTGTTGATTGGCTGCCCTGCAGCTTCTCAACACGTGGAGTAAAATAGCAGAACCCCGGACCGAACCCGAACGATTTTTGAAATGTCCGGGTCCGGGTCCGTGCCACGGACACCCGAAAGTTCGGTACGGACCCGAACGTTACAGTCCGGGTTCGCTCAACACTAAAGATAACCAATATACAATTCCGAGCCAAATCACTTCTCCCTTAAGAGAAATACTCTGCTCATAGAAAGATAGAGAAGGTCTTGGGTCTTGACTCTCGCCGGAAGGGGATAGACAGCCGTCTCATCCCAACGATCCTAAGAAAAGATAGAACATCAACTTACTCTACATTTTAACGAAACAAAGCACACAGTCAGCTGGAAGGGGGTTATGGTCCTGCCAGCAGAGTAAACATTAACAGCACACTTGCAACTCTGTTTCCTGTCTGGTCTGTCAGTGATGGGGTTATAGCCCATTGACAGAAACAGAAAAAGGGAAAGAATAAAAAAATAAAAATTTTTTCAGAGTTCCTGATGGGAGGGGCCCCTCCCCAGGCAACGGGCTGTTCAGAATTGGTAATGCCTGAAGAATCCTCACCCAAGTGTCCATTCAATGGGAAAGTCTCTTCCAGTGGGCATATGGTGGCAGACTAGTTTGTTCCTGCAAAGTCAGGAAGACGCACACTCCGCTACTCTCCAGTAGTCCAGGGTGTGTGTGTTCTTACATTGGCTGTAGTCCTCAACAGTCCCTAAATGTAAAAATGTGGGTCTGGCAGCCTTTTCCAGCCTCCCCCTCCTGTACTGCGATAGAATGGCTCCTTGAAGGCCGACCCACCTTGACGATGAGCACTCTGTCCCCATAGATAGCATGCCCCAGGCTCCACTCCTTCTTCAAATCAACAAACCGGTCCCAGGATCTACTTTCCGGTCTACTCAGGGGCTTGGGGACATACAGATAATCCCATACCTTGTCGTTCCCCCACTGCTCTCTTGAGCTCTCGACCACATCCATGATGTAAAGGAAAGCCCAGGCCCCACTCCTAGGCAAACTTCCTGTGCACTTCCAGCTGAAACTGGGAGGGCCTCAGCATTTCTCTGGCTTTCCCTCTCCCCGGCAGGATGTGGGTGTCAGGGGCTCTGATCACCCATTGACGGTAGGTGGGTGCCCCGGTCTGAGTGGTGGTGGGCCTGCTACTGAAAAGTTGGCTGCTCTGAGTGGGGATTCCTACTTATTTGAATCCAGCGCCAGCTCTGGTACATGTGCCTCCGAGGGGGTCTCCAAGGGATAGGAACCTCCTGTCTCCCACTCCTCTTCCTCTGAACTTTCCCCAGGGGATGAGCACTCTGCAAGGTGTTCCGTGGACCCAAACTTGGCCAGCAGTCTGGGTGACCCCCAGTCAATGGTCCTGTCCTGACATTCTCTGCCCAGTTCTCAGGAGGGCACACCCCCCTCCAACACCGATTCCGCTGGTACAGGAATGGCTATGGGTTGGGACTCGGCCGGCATTTCAAGGACCGCTAGTTCCCGCTTGGCAGTACTCACGGTTCCTGGGTCCCTGGTCAGGCCGCAGGCCATGACAGCCTCTTCATTCCTTACGTCCTCACTCTTCGCAGGGGAGTCACCAGGCTGCAACTCCACTCCACCTCTTAGGGATGGGTTCAGGCCCGCTCCGGCCGGAAGATTGCAAAGTCCTGTTGGCAGGTCTACAGTGTAGAACTGCAGGTCTTGCTGGACGGGAGCCCGTTGTACAGCGGTTCACCACAATGACCGCATCGGACCCAGGCGCTCACCTCAGCAGTTGGCACCTGGCAATCAGGACACATAAGACAAAGCCTATCCACTCCTTCGACCACCTCAGGGCAAAACCCCAGCGGTGCTCCAATCGGACGCCAGTATCTACCAGTGTCCGCTCCGGCCGTTTCGGCAACAGTGGCGGCTGGTGAAATTTTAGGATGGGGGCGCCAGACCCCGCCCTTCCTTTTGGCCCCTCCCACTTCTCATAAGCCCCACCCCTTGTAGTTTCCACCCCTTGGGTCAGGAGTATACAGCCCAACATCACCAGGGTATACAGCATCACCAGATAGAGGTATACAGAGTCACCAGATAGGGGTATACAGAGCCACCAGATAGGAGTATGCAGAGCCACCAGAAAGGGGTATACAGAGCCCCAGATAGCAGTATAAAGAGTCACCATATAGCAGTATATAGAGCCCCAGATAGGAGTATACAGAGCCCCAGATAGCAGTATACAGAGTCACCATATAGCAGTATACAGAGCCCCAGATAGCAGTATACAGAGTCACCATATAGCAGTATACAGAGCCCCAGGTAGCAGTATACAGAGCGCCAGATAGCAGTATACATAGCCCCAGATAGGGGTATACAGAGTCACCAGATAGGGGTATACAGAGCCACCAGATAGGGGTATACAGAGTCACCAGATAGGGGTATACAGAGCCACCAGACTGGGGTATGCAGAGTCACCAGATAGGGGTATACAGAGCCCCAGATAGCAGTATACAGAGCCCCAAATAGCAGTATACAGAGTCACCATATAGCAGTATACAGAGCCCCAGATTGCAGTACACAGATTTACCAAATAGCAGTTGAAATTGATTTGAAATTGATTTGAAAACTTTTAGAACTGATTTGAAAACAAATAAATAATGAATTGAAGCGAAACAAAACTAAACAATTTTTTTCACTCTGCACATGTCTAGCTAGCTAGCCTTGGTGGACTACTGCTCCCAGTCCATCCTCTTCGGGTTCTACCAGCCCTCCTGGCTGCAATGACCCAACTTCACTGCCCACTGACCGCACAGTCCAAACTGGCTCTTGCACCCTGTCTCTCAGCCAAATCTGCTCTGGTGTGCCTCATCCAGCTTCCTAGGGTGTGCATCACTCACCGACTCCTGACAATAGCTTGCAGTACCTCTCCTGGAGATCTCTCTGGCAGTACTCTCTTCCGCTGTCCTCTACTTGCTCTCTCCCTTGTTCTCCTGTTCCAGGATCTCACTATCCTCCCGGATGCACCTGAGCTCCAGGCCGAAGTCACCCCCCCGGACTGGGGGTTCCTTTAAGGCCCCCGACAGCCTCCGTGCTACTCCATCCATCTCCATCTCTTCCAGCCGAACTCTCCTCCCCAGCTGGGCTGACCCCCAGGTATTTGAGAAAGCTTGCCCCCGGCCAATGAGAGTTGGGGATTGGCCAGGGTTCCCCAAACACCTCAGGCATCTCCACCTCTCTCCCCCACCCTTTCTTCTAGAACCCTCTAGAAGCAAAGGGGAGGTAACCAAGAGGTGTCACCACCTGCGAGTCACCAGCCACTCCTTGAGCCACTCCCTTGCCCAGAATCAAAACAATCAGGCCTGACTATCAGTCAGGCCTGACTAAATTTACCTCACCTAACACAAAAATATCTCTCTAAGCACTTATAAGCACCTTTAAGCATACTTAAAGGTGGAGGGCACTACATAAGATATACAATTCATCAGTGAAACAAACATACAATTACAAATAGTGCACACATTGCATCAACAAACAATTATCATTTGCAATACATACATAGATTATAATGTGGAGATATCCTACTGGGTGCTCAGAAGAATCAAACAGGTCAAAACACCTTGTGCATCACCATTCAGAAGAGGGCTAGTCCAGGAAGGCTGTGTAGAGTTGAAGTTGCTGCATCATTGCTCAAGCCGCACGTTTTTCTGTGATGGTTTTAACAATTATATCTATATGGTGTGTAGCGGGTGCCCTGCTATTTCTGCGGCTTTTATAGAAGGGACAAATGCACCTGTCAGCGCCTGTGGTGGAACTTCTCCCCCTCCGTCTTGTTTCACAGACTGAACTTAATGTAATCGGTGTAGGGAGACACAGACACAGAAGGATCGGATTACACTGCTTCTCTGGTGTGCTTCTATGTGCATAGGTGGAAACATGGAAGGTTTCCGTCTCTATGACGAAACGCGTAAGTCGAGCCAGTGGACATCATTACGCACTTATGGTTTACAGTCCGTGGAATGCATTGGACTTCCTGGTTCACGAGCCTGACTTCTCTAATAGCAAAAGTGAGTGTTACTTTGCCGTTGTTACCTGCCTACTACTTTATCACACTATGGAGTTTTTCTACTATTACATGTGGATACATTTATTTGCGGTGTTGGATGAGGCACCATGACTCTACCCACCTCTTGCTTTGCTAGGAAAGGAGACACAGTTTTATCCGACCGCTGAAGCATTGGTCCATTGCTCCGACATACAGCGGAGCGGGTGAGTGTGGTGTGTGGAGGGGAGCATGAGTGATTCACTAACCTACCCGCTCCACTTATACGCCATTGTCAAAAGCTAAACTATATGTTTTTTCGTTGGATTGTATGACATTGTGTCACCCTATACACCATTGGACTTATTTTGTCTATTATCTATTAGACTGTGGAATACTGTTTTATTTATTTAAAAACAAGGGATCCTTTGTACTCATCCTTGTTTATTATATGTATTTTTTCACATAGCACAATTTATTTTTACCTTTGAAATATTGCATTTTATATATACGTATATATGGTTTTCTCATATATGGTTTTCTGTTAGTTGTGAATGTATAGTATTTTTTTCACCTTGCACTTTCATGTTCACACCACTGTGATATTTTGTATTGTTGTACCTCAACAATATTTGGATTTTACACTACACACCTTATACTCGCATATCAGTGGATGTACACTATCCTTGGAGTTTTCACTTTTATACTTACATCACTGTGATTTCTTGTACACTTGCACTTTAGTCATTTTTGACTCATTAGCAGCGCCACACCCACTCCCTTCTTACAACCTTCTCATTGTCCAGACATCTATTTATTGGGTGTCAGTGTGGGGGCAGCAGCTATTACTTCTGGTTGGCACAGATTTATAAGCGTTTTTTTAAGATATACATTTATTAGCAGCGCCACAACCACTTCCTTTAAATTATTGTTTCATGACGTTCCTATTACCATACAGCCTCGCACACACATATCCAGGGCTCTGGATATGCAGTGGGTGTCTGGGACAGCCTATCCGGGAAGTTAAGATATTGATTGTTGATTTGATTACAGTGTTTGTTATTGGACCTGTGGTGCCAGGAGACAGAAGAGAGGGATTTGACATAGAGAGGGTCAGTCTTCTACTCTTCTCCTGCCTGGACTCAAAGCCAAACTTAACCAGTTCCCGACCGCGCGCTGTCTTTTTTACTGCGGCAATGTGGCCGCATTCCGCGAATCGCCATAAATAAGCGGCAATTCGTGGACGTGCAGCTAGGGGGCGAGATCGTGCTGCCGGCGGCGCGCGCTCATGCCCGCCGCACTCTGCTTGAGTGTGCCCGCAGCTCGGGCAGACACAATGTCCACCGGCGAGCCTCGATGAGCTGCCAGAGGGAAAGAATGGGGAACCGCCAAAGTTTGGCGGTTCCCCGTTCTGACAGGCAGCATGTAAGAGATCTACTGATCCCTGTCACTGGGATCAGTTAGATCTCTTATGCCCCTGACAGCCCAGCCCCCCCCCCCAGTTAGAACACACCTAGGGAACACAGTTAACCCCTAGATCGCCCCCTACAGGTTAACCCCTTCATTGCCAATGACATTTATACAGTAATCGGTGGATATTTAAATTTCTGATCGCTGTATAAATGTCATTGGTCCCAAAAAATGTTCAACATGTCCGCCCCAAGTCCCGATAAAAATCGCAGATCACCACCATTACTAGTAAAAAAAAAAAAAAAAGTAAAAAAGCCAGAAATGAATTCTCATGGTTTGTAAACGCGGCAACTTTTGCGCAAACCAATCAATAAACGCTGATTGCGGGGTTTTTTACCAAAAATATGAGGAAGAATATGAATCGGCCAAAACAGATGAATAAATTTGTTTTTTATTATTTTTTTTTGGATTTGTATTTTAGCAAAAAGTAAGAAATATTTTTTTTTGCAAAATTTCACTCTTTTTTTGTTTATAGCGGCAATCAGAAATGACGCAGAGGTGACCAAATACCACCAAAAGAAAGCTCTATTTGTGGGAAAAAAAGGACACAAATTTTGCTTGGGTACAAACCGCACGACCGTGCAATTGTCAGTTAAAGCGACGCAGTGCTGAATCGCAAAAAGGTTCTGAATCCCTTGAAAGCAGGCTAAATGTACTATTAAGCTATATTGCTCATAACTTCAGTTAATGTTCTTCTGTTCCTTGAACGTATTGCCAATGGTTATTCCACAGAAATACTACAGTAAAGACAATTTCTGTGTTTTATAATAACGTGTGTTTCTCATTGATCCTTGCAGTCACACTATTGCCAGGTGGGCCAGAGGGGCCTGAGGCTGTTACTGGGGTTGAGAGGCAGAGTGACGGACTGAACATACTTAACCACTTGACCACTGGGCACTTAAACCTCTTAACAACCAGACCAATTTTCAGCTTTCAGTGCTCTCACATTTTGAATGACAATTACTCAGTCATGCAACACCGTACCCATATGAAATTTGCATCCTTTTTTTCACACAATTAGAGCTTTCTTTTGGCAGTATTTATTGACTGCTGGATTTTTATTTTTTGCGCTATAATTTAAAAAAGACCGAAAATTTTGTAAAAAAATGAATTTTTCTTTGTTTCTGTTATAAAATTTTGCAAATTAGTAATTTTTCTCTATAAATTTTGGCCGAAATTTATACTGCTACATATCTTTGGTAAAAAAAAAAAAAAAAAATAGTGTATATTATTTGGTCCTTGTGTAAGTTATAGAGTCTACAAGCTATGGTGCCAATCACTGAATATTGATCACACCTGATGTACTGACAGCCTATCTCATTTCTTGAGACCCTAACAAGCCAGGAAAGTACAAATACCCCCCAAATTACCCCTTTTTGGAAAGTAGACATTCCAAGGTATTTAGTAAGAGGCATGGTGAATTTTTTGAAGTTGTAATTTTTTTCCCACAATTCTTTGCAATATGAAGATTTTTTTTCTTTTTTTTCACAAAATTGTCATATGTTAACAGGTTATTTCTCACACACAGTATATGCATACCACAAATTACACCCCAAAACACATTCTACTACTCCTCCTAAGTATGGTGATACCACCTGTGTGAGATTTTTACACAGCCTGGCCACATACAGAAGCCCAACATGCAGGGAGCACCATCAGGTGATCTAAGGACATAAATTACACATATAATTTCTTGACTACCTCTTGCACTTTTGAAGGTCCTGGAGCACCAGGACAATGGAAACGCCAAAAAATGACCCCATTTTGGAAAGTAAACACCCCAACGTATATTCTAGGAGGCATAATGAGTCTTTTGAACATGTCATTTTTTCCACAAGTTTTTGGAAAATGTGGAAAGAAAATGAAAATGCTTTTTTTTTTACACAAAGTTGTCCATTTATACAATATTTCTAACACACAGCATGTACCTAGCAAAAATGACACCCCACAAAATATTCTGCTACTCCTCCCGAGTATGGCGATACCACACTGTTGGTGTGACACTTTTACACAGCCTGACCACATACAGAGGCCCAACATGCAGGGAGCACCGTCAGGTGTTCTAGGGGCATACATTTCAAATCTAATTTGACTACCTTGGCGGTGTAGTGGCACGGATGAGCAGTGTAGTGGCATGGATGGGCAGTGTAGTGGCACAGATGAGCAGTGTAGTGGCATGGATGGGCACTGTAGTGGCACGGATGTGTCACGGATGAGAACTGATGTGGTATGGATGAGCATGAATGAGGCACAAATGAGCCATGGATGGGGATAGATGAGCATGGATGGGGATGACTGAGCACGGATGGGGATGGATGAGCATGGATGGGGATGACTGAGCATGGATGGGGATGGATGAGCATAGATGGGGATGGATGAGCACGAATGAGGATGGATGAGCACAGATGGGGATGACTGAGCACGGATGGGGATGGATGAGCACGGATGGGGATGGATGAGCACGGATGGGGATGGATCAGCATGGATGGGATGACTAAGCACGAATAAGGATGGATGAGCACGGATGGGGATGGATGAGCACGGATTGGGGATGGATGAGCATAGATGGGGATGACTGAGCACGGATGGGGATGACTGAGCACGGATGGGAATGACTGAGCATGGATGGGGATGACTGAGCACGGATGGGAATGACTGAGCATGGATGGGGATGGATGAGCACGGATGGGATGACTGAGCACGAATGAGGATGGATGAGCATGGATGGGGATGACTGAGCACGGCTGGGTGGGTGAGCACGTCTGGGTGAGGATGGCTGAGCATGGATGGACGGATGGGTGGCTGAGCATGGATGGATGAGTATGGATGGCTGGGTGGGAGAGCATGAATGGGTGGCTGAGCATGGATGGGGTGAGGATGGCTGGGTGGGTGACTGAGCATGGATGGATGGGTGGCTGAGCATGGATGGGGTGAGGATGGCTGGGTGGGTGTTTTAATGGATGGGGTGAGGATGGTTGGGTGGGTGGTGTTGGATGGGGTGAGGATGGCTGGATGGGGTGAGGATGGCTGGATGGGGTAAGGATGGCTGGGTGGGTGATGGGTGTCGATGGATGGTGGGGGGTGCAGCCTGTCCCCCATTGTCACTTTGCAGTGCTGTGGGCATTACACACCGCCCACAGCGCTGCAGCACGTCCTCTTTCCCCCCTCTCTCCTCTCACACTGCACCGATCGGTGCGGAGAGGAGAGAGAAAAGGCTTGTTTACATGTGACCACTCCATCATTTGACGGAGCGATCACGTGGTGAAAGGCCGCCCACATCGGGAAGTGCAATTCTGGGAGGACGTCAATGAACGTCCTCCCAGAGTTAAGCAACTGCCCTGTAGATGTCTTTTGTCTATGGGCCGGTTGCTAACTGGTTAAGGGGCTCCTGCGGGGGTAGAGCTACATTATATATTCTAAATGTTCAATTGCTAAGTGTTGTATTTGGCACCTTAAAAATCCCTATCTCTTGTAGTATTGCAATTTGTCTGTAAAGTGCTACTTTATAGGGTTGGATTTCATTCATATGAGTACTGGTATATCTAGGGATCTAGCCAACAGGGGATCAGTTTATTCTTACTCTGCTATCTTGGCACTGCACAGCACAGCTTGTTATCACAGCAGAGATTACTAGCACAGCACAAGGTGGGTAGGCAGTGAATATGGATTAGTGGTAGGATTTTCTTAGGTGTTAGACACATTTTATGTAGGTGTTAGGCTAAGTGTTAGGCTACTTTCACACTAACTCATGTTAGCGGCGTTCTAGCACTGTTTAATCGGTGCTTTTGCGCCACAACGGGGCACTTTTCACCCCAAAAAGAGGGTCAAAAACTCCCGTTTTAAGGTGATTTGAAAGCGCTGCCTATTAATTCCAATGGGCAGGGGCCTTTTGGGATCGCTATACAGTCCCTGACAAAAGTCTTGTCGCTTGACCTGAAGTGCCGCTGAAATATATTTCTAATCAAGATTTTTTTTTTACAAGAAATGGCTCATTTTAATCCCAACAGCTTTTGTAATAATGTTTCAGTGCAAAACGAAACTGTCAAAAAGTATTCTAATATTCACAGCTTGGTAAAGCCCATTGAGTAAATTTTTGCAAAGACATAAGTGTTGTCACCTTGTCATATGAGCTTCACCTGTGACTAATAATGGATCAATTAGGTCTCAGGTGTGTATAAAAAGAACCCCAGTACACTAGACCTTTACATCAACTGCAACTAGACCTCTGCAAACATGCCTAAGATTCAACCTGAGACTAAAGTTTTGATTATTAAGAGGCTGAAGACCAGATCCACTGCTGATGTGGCAGACACCTTCAATGTGTCTCAGCGTCAAGTACAGAGGATAAAAAAAAGATTTGAAGAGACTGGAGATGTTTTTGACAAGCCCAGGTCAGGCAGACCCCGCAAGACAACTTCTCAAGAGGACCGTTTGTTGGCTCGAAAATCCAAGGCTAGCCCATTTTCCACTGCAGCAGAGCTCCACGAGACCTGGTCACCTGAAGTCCCTGGGTCAACCAGAACAGTTTGTCGGATTCAGTCTCGAAATGGCCTCCATGGTCGAATCAGTGCCCAGAAGCCAGCACTAAACAAAAGACAATTGAAAAACCGTGTGGCATTTGCCAAGGCCCACAGCCTGCTAAAAGGATGGACGCTGGAAAAGTGGCAGAAGGTGGATTTTTCACATGAATCTTCGGTTGAATTACACCACAGTCGCCGCAAATATTGCAGGACACCTACTGGAGCCCGCATGGATCCGAGATTCACCCAAAAAACAGTGAAGTTCGCTGGCAGAAAAATCATGGTCTGGGGTTACATCCAGTATGGGGGTGTTGGGGGTGTGCGAGAGATCTGCAGGGTGGAAGGCAACATCAATAGTCTAAAATACCAAGAAATTTTAGCTACCTCTTATATTCCCAACCATAAAAGAGGCCAAATTCTGCAGCAGGATGGTGCTCCATCGCATACTTCCATCTCCACATTAAAGTTCCTCAAGGAGAAGAAGATCAAGATGCTCCAGGATTGGCCAGCCCAGTCACCAGACATGAACATAATTGAGCATATGTGGGGTAGAATGAAAGAGGAAGCATGGAAGACGAAATCAAAGAATATTGATGAACTCTGAAAGGCATGCAAGACTGCTTTCTTTGCTATTCCTGATGACTTCATCAATAAATTGTATGAATCCTTGCCAAACCGCATGGATGCAGTCCTTCAAGCTCATGGAAGTCATACAAGATATTAAATTTGGATCTCACAGCACCACTTAATTTGCTGACATATTTTTGTATTTGCAGTAAATTTGTTCTATTTCTGTATAGGCGACAAAACTTTTGTCTTGCCAAAATTTGACCTTTCTGTCTTGATTAAATGATAAATCTTTTTTTAGTGAAACTAATTTATTTCAGTGCATTAAACATCATTTGGGAGGGTTTTAGCTTTTCATATGAGCTATTTCTAACACCAATTGATTAATTAAAAGTCAGGTTAATAGCAGGTGTTTCTACAAAATAGATAAGCGACAAGACTTTTGTCAGGGACTGTACACAGCGCTCCCAACCCGCCCCAAAGATGCTGCTTGCAGGACTTTTTGGAACGTCCCGCAAGCTCACCACCCCAGTGTGAAAAGACACACTGGAATGAATGGGAGGCAGTTTTCAGGCGCTTTACACAGGCTATTTCTTGCGCTAAAGCACCTGAAAATAGCCCCAGTGTGAAAGGGGTCTTTGTGTTGGTTAGTGTTAAGCTCTCTCTTTAGAAGTTAAGTATTGGGGGGAGGTTAATTGATGATGATTTGTTTTAGGCATTGGGTTAAGTGTTAAGTGTTCAGGTTGGGGATGGTTAAAGAGGAAGTAAACCCTGATGGGTTTTACTTCCTCTTTATTACCCTGCAAAGTAAAAGCATAATGGGCTAGTATGCTTTGCCCATTTTGCCCATTATTACATAGTTACATAGCTACCATAGGCATAAACAGGGGGTGTGTCCTGTGTGCCTGGGCACACCCTAATCCCCCTGTGCAGTGCAGATTCCCCCTGCTGATATTTCACCAAAGCCCCAAAATTGTAAAAAAAATATTTAAAAATATAAATGAAATTGTAAAAAATAATAAAAAATAAAATAAAAAACTATTGACACTGTCCACTACCCTACTGACACCGACCTCTGCCCTACTTAAACCGTCCACTACTCTACTACATTTTAAAATTGTTACATTTATGTGTGTGTGTTTGAGTTTTGGGGTGCACACCCTAATGCAATAGGTTGCGCACACCTGATAGTTACATAGTTAGTAAGGTTGAAAAAAGACACAAGTCCATCTAGTTCAACCAAAAAAAAAATAGAAAAATGATATATAACCATACAATCACATATACAATCCTTCACCCACAGTTGATCCAGAGGAAGGCAAAAAACCCCAGCAAAGCATGATCCAATTTGCTATATTGGGGGAAAAAAATTCCTTCCTGATCCCCCAAGAGGCAATCAGATTCTCCCTGGATTATGTGACATTTACTTCAGAATGAAGCCTGTGCTATCCCCGCTCCCGGCCGCATCCATGACTGCCTCTCTTCCTTCTGGGGCCACAGATTCCGGCTCTGTGACTGGCTGGAGTCGCGTGACGTCACTCCCGCGCATGCACACAGGAGCCGCCAATCATGGCACAATCCTAGTTAAGCAACGGCACGTCGGTCCGTTTCTTCACTGTGCATGCGCCGATGTGCATGTTTAGGAGATATTCTCGGTACCTACAGGTAAGCCTTATTATAGGCTTACCTGTAGGTTACAGTGGTTGTAAACGGTTTACATCCACTTTAAAGCTTAACTTGAACACCTAGAAGCCTAGTCTGTAGGGTTCAATATTGAATTGACCCACCTTTGCAGCTATAACAGCTTCAACTCTTCTGGGAAGGCTGTCCACAAGGTTTAGAAGTGTGTCTATGGGAATGTTTGACCATTTTTCCAGAAGTGCAAGGTCCATAAAGACATGGATGAGCGAGTTTGGGGTGGAAGAACTTGACTGGCCTGCACAGAGTCTTGACCTCAGCCCGATAGAACACCTTTGGTATGAATTACAGCAGACACTGCGAGCCAGGACTTCTCTTCCAACAGTAGTGCCTGACTTCACAAATGTGTTTCTGAAAGAATGGTCAAACATTCCCATAGACACACACCTAATCCTTGTGGACAGCCTTCCCAGAAGCTGTTATAGCTGCAAAGGGTGGGCCAACTCAATATTGAACCCTACGGACTAAGACTGGGATGTCATTAAAGTTCATGTGCATGTAAAGGCAGGGGGGTAGGGAATGGAGTGTGCACATTTACCCCTATCTGAAAGTCTCATTTGTTCTGGGGGTTCCAGCAGGACTAAGGTGAGCTAAAATTGTAAAAAAAAGATCTGGCGCCATAGGCTGTCTACTTCACACTTGTAGTGTTATTTGCTTTGTCATAACAAGTTTACTTTAACACCAAATGTATGGAGATTGCATTGCCTATATAATGTTATTCTTAGCTGCATACATATGACAGCAATTTGAAATTTACTGTAGAGAGACTCACAGTAGACACACAGCGATGACAAGTGATGCATGAGTCATTCCAGAAATAGGTAACAACGGAGGCATGGATGGCTTGCAGCATGTCTGTGGCACCACTCACAAGCAGGTCAATGTCACAAAGCCTTTTATAATGTAGCATACATAAAATGTCCTATTCTTACATAGCTAGAAGAGGTTTAATGGAAAGGGCCTGCAGAAAAGCTCTAACAAACCATGTCTCCAAGTACAAAAGAGTATCAATAATATATAGGTTTCTTTAACTAACCTATGTTTTCCTTTAGCTGTATCCTTCTACTACAAATCTCATGCAATACTTACTCAGGTCTGAAATAAAAAAAAGAAATAACTGAATTATTCTATACTAATGATGACTCTTTAGCTAGCCTTTATTTTCTGTAGCTATATCTTTCCTCTCCAGATCTCATGCAATCAGTGCCAACTCTACCACTAGGCGGAGTAGGCTGCCACCTAGGGCGCACTGCCGCCCAGCTCCTGTTTATATACTACCCCAGCCTGTCCATATACTACTCTAGCCTGTCCATATACTACCCCAGCCTGTCTATATACTACCATAGCCTGTCTATATACTACCATAGCCTGTCCATATACTACCCCAGCCTGTCCATATACTACTCTAGCCTGTCCATATACTACCCCAGCCTGTCTATATACTACCATAACCTGTCTATATACTACCATAGCCTGTCCATATACCACCCCAGGCTGTCCATATACTACCATAGCCTGTCCATATACCACCCCAGCCTGTCCATATACTACCCCAGCCTGTCCATATACTACCCCAGCCTGTCTATATACTACCATAGCCTGTCCATATACTACTCTAGCCTGTCCATATACTACTCCAGCTTGTCCATATACTACCCTAGCCGGTCCATATACAAGCCCAGCCTGTCCATATATTACCATAGCCTGTCCATATATCCGCAGACCACGGCTGGCATGAGGAATCGAGAAAATAGTTAGAGAGGCACTGAAAAAATCTCTACCTCTGCCACCTCCATCGTATACATGCACAAGGCAAAGGGGGTGGAGTCAGGGGCGGAACCAAAGGGGGCGGCAAAATTAGGTTTTGCCTAGCGTGTCAAAAATCTTTGCACCAGCCCTGCATGCAATAAAGACTCAGGCCTGAACTAATAATAAAAAAATAATTATTTTATGCTAATGACGTGCCATTGATGATTATTTGTACAGACAATTGTGCCAATGATGTTTATTTTTACAGCCATCTGTTATCTGTTGATGAGGCAACTTAAGATCCAATCTAGGCAAGGAAAAGCAGGGCAGAGGCAAATTAAAGTATATCTGAACCCTTACCTTGTAAAACAACACATTCAGTTTAAACACTGTAGAAATGAAAGGCAAAGCATTTATGCATACAAATAAAAAACTATTATAAATACATGTTTTCCCATTTTCATAAGTGATCAGATACCCTATTCTCAGCTGCATAAGGAGCTCAGAGAGCTGGGGGAGGAAAAACAGCTGCACACTGGGCTTCAGTGTGAAAGGCTGTGCAGCAGAGGGGACAGAGGGCATGTCAGTCATTGGTGGAGAGCAGGCTGAGTTCCTAGCACATCCAGAAAACTGACCAGTCTGTGCTCTCATGCCTATTTTAGTCAGTTTTAATAGGAAAACATAAGGACTAGCAGGATCACCAGGATTTTCACGCAGAGAAAGCAATGCTAAGAGAAGAGGATATTTGGCATACAAGTACATGGTACAGCAGGCACATATCAGGAATATAAAATGTTGGGGCAACATATTCTTTAACTTCTTGGTGTCGACAGCATGCAAATATGCAGCCTCTCAGTGGGTGGGTCTTGGTGCCGAGCAGCCACATAGTTGCATGCTGTGTGTGCTCCCAGGCTAACAGAAAGCTCCCAATCGCTGCTTGCAATGGGGAGCTTTCCGATCATGTGACCACCATGACAGCCAATTGTGGTAGTCACATGATCATAAACCCCGCCCCACCTCCTGGCATCTGAAACCGCAGTGATTGGCTGTCACGGCGGTCACATGATTGGAAAGCTCCTGATCGCAAGCAGCGATCGGGGGTTTTCCAATTATATGACCTTTGTGACAGCCAATTATGGCAGTCACATGATCATAAACCCTGCCCCGCCTCCCGGCATCTGAAATCCCTTAAAGGGCCGGGAGGCGCAGGCGCCAAGGGGTTCAGTATAACATAGAAATTGTGTAGCAGTCACCATTGTTCTTCCGGAGATAGACACAGAATAATATGTTTAATAAAGGTTGCTCCAGGAGATCCCAATATTCTTCACCTTGTAATACACATCGATGGGTCTTATTGCTCACTTGTAGCAGATCACAGTCTGCATAAAAATGTGGGCAGTGAAGACATAAATCGCTCTTTATTGTATTAAAATAAGGAAAAGATTAAAGACAAAACTATTATAAAGAGGCACTTTCTGAATGTGATGAGATCCGAATACCTTGAGAAAGTATGTGTACTACATGGGAAACAGACATCTGGATGTTTTTGAAGTGTTTTTAACATTTGCCTTTTTTTATACAATAAATAGTATTGTATGCCACATGTATGATGTTTTTCTATGGACTATGCTGTGAGACAAGTTAATGCAGAATGGGACCCTAGGCAAAGCAGTAGCTTTGGTCCACTATCTTACTATTGACAATAATAAGCACTGCAGTAGACTTAGAAAAGCCTCCCCATTTGCACTACAGGCGGTCCCCGGGTTACAAACAAACAAGATAGGGACTGTAGGTTTGTTCATAAGTCGAATTTGTTTGTAAGTCGGAACAGGTACATTTTTTAAGTGTAGCTTCAGCCAAAACAAATATTTTTAAGCTTTTTGGATAGCGTAGGGAAGGGGTAACACCCCTGTAATGTTTGTTTTTCTGTCTATGTTTCTGTTCAGAAGATTTCACCTCACTTCCTGTCCCAATGATAATTGGATTTTGAAAATTTTGGGTTGTTGTGGAAACAAGGATTGGTGATAAAGCATCAGTGGGGACCCCTTTTTCCCATAATAACTCTTACAGGAGTGAATTTCCTTTCCTAGGGGGAGATTTCCTCTCACTTCCTGTTGTCTCCCTCCGTTTGTAAGTAGGAGTCGTTCATAAGTCGGATGTTCATAACTAGGGGACCACCTCTGTACTGGTATAGTTTGCCCCATCAGACGATGGGGTTGATTTACTACATAGTTACATAGTTATATAGTTAGTCAGGTTGAAAAAAGACACAAGTCCATCCAGTTCAACCAAAAAAAAAAAAAAACATATATATATATATATGTATATATATATATACATATATATATATATATATATATACATATACAACCAAATAATCCCATATACAATCCTTCACCCACAGTTGATCCAGAGGAAGGCAAAAAACCCCAGCAAAGCGTGATCCAATTTGCTATAACGGGGGGAAAATTTCCTCCCTGATTCCCAGAGAGGCAATACTAAAACTGGAGAGTGCAAAATCTGGTGCAGCAATCAGCTTCTAACTTCAGCTTGTTCAATCAAGCTTTGACAAAAAGAAACCTAGATGCTGATTGGTTTCTTCTATTCACAGCTGAACCCGATTTTGCACTCTCCAGTTTTAATAAATTGACCCCACTGACTATCTGAAAGATCATCCTCCCTTGTGAAATAGCAAGCAGGTATATGACCAAATTCACTATCTACCTGATGGGGAGTCTACCTACATCAGTTCAGTGGCCAAGTAGATAACCCAGTGGTTCGATGACCCACAATAACCATTTTCTTGCCACATAGTTAGTCTGGTTGAAAAAAGACACAAGTCCATCCAGTTCAACCAACAGTGATGTGGCTCAACACTTGCTTGGAAATGGGAATTTTTTTTTTTGGGCACGGGAGCCCCAGAGAAATATGCAGAACCAGCATGTGATTCAACTCCCATTCCTGGTTTGAAGATGTCTTGTTCTGCCTTCAACCATGATGATAGTAGACTCAGGGAGCAATACCATCCTGTGATAAACTCTAAGGCTGGGTTCACACTATTGCCGCATGCGGCTCACAGCAGGGATCAGGTGCGTCTCCATTCGCCGTTTCAGGTCAGATTTCAGACAGAATTTTGGGCTGAATTTGGACCTGAAACTGACCAAAAGACGCACAGAACTTCTGTGCAAATTCGCACTGGAGCCACAGCGGAGATGTGTGAACTGGCTCCATAGAGAGCGGGTCACAATCTCCTGCTATACGAATTGGATGCGGCGAAAACCCACATCCAATTCACATAGGTGTGAACCCAGCCTTAAGCAGCATTTGGGCATGGTACACTGATATCTACATTGCTGTTAAAAAGTATTTTCCCCCTTGCTGATTTTTTTTTTTTGCATAATTGTCACCGTTAAAAGGGTAACTCCACATTCCTGGGGAAGAAAAATAGCAAATAAAGAAAAAATAATATAGCGTATACAATTGAGACAAAAGTCGTCAAAGTCCAGGTTTAAGTCGGGTTTTAAGACAGACTTTAGACTGGACTTTGCCGCTTACCTCTGCGTGGACTAGGGACGACACTCGGCGTACGCCGTTATCACACTTGGGTCGGAATCTCAAATAGTG
>BLSH010464812.1:100844-110967 GCA_018402905.1 Glandirana rugosa
ATCCTGCACTCTGGGACTTCCTGTCTACACTACCAGGGGTCCCAGAATCAGGTGTGTAAGAGTGGTTGTTCCCTGCTAAGACAGACTCCACCACCAGGATCGTGACAGGGATGTTCAGCCTTTCACAGAACAAGGGCAAATCCTCTGGGACCTTTAGGAGTGTCGGTCGATTTGGGGGGCCTGCTGAGAGGCAGAATGGAAACTTCCAACGATATGGTATGTTCCTTTCTCTGAGGAGGTCTAGGAGAGGGCGTAGGTCTTTACGTTGCTGTAGGGTCATTTGGGAAAGATCTTGAAATAGATTTATTTCGTGACCTTGATAGAGGATACGTCCTCTAGTTCTGGCACTGCGTAGTATATCTTCTTTAAGCTGGAAGTTCACAATGTTGCAGATAACATCCCTTGGTGGATCGTTGTCTGGACCCCTCGGTTTTAGAGCTCTGTGAAATCTTTCCATTTCTATTGGGGTGTCAAGTGGTCTTCCCAATAGATCGTTGAATATTGCTAGGAGGGTTGTATTTAGTTGGTTTGGCTCAAAGGCTTCTGGAAGGTTTCTGATCCTTATATTGTGTCTTCGACTTCTGTTTTCTAAGTCCTCAAGGTGGCGACGCATGTCCCTGAGGTGCAATGTATGGGAGTCGATGGTGTGGTTAGAGGTACGGATTTCAAAGTCGTGACGGATTGTGGTATCTTCTATTTCCTCTACTCTCTGCACTATTTTATGGAAGTCTTGTCTGAGTTCCGTGATGGCAGCAGTGAGGGTGCTTTTAATGTCCGCTGCTACAGCTGGTAGGTCTTTCAGGCTTAAAGTTTCCTGGACCTGCTCGCTAGGTGGAGATGGGCCTTTTTGTGTATGCCGTGAGTCCCTTCTCGCCGGGCTTGTACTGGCTTGTCTTGCGCTTCTTCCTGACGCTTGTGAGTCCGGTATATTATCATGTGAGCGTGGGCGGAATATGTCCGCTATAGGTTTGGATAAGTCCGCTGATTGAGCCATAGGAGAGCGGGAACGCGTAGGGGATTGAGCGTCCTTGTTTTTACCCATCTTGCGATGTATAGAAAGCTCCTAAGTTTAGGGGATGGGCCGCGGGGTGCGAGGCGCGGCGAGTTAGGCGAGCATTGTTTTCAGAGGTAATTTAAAACCCCTCAAAGAAGTCAGATATATCTAGGTGGTGTAAGTAAACAAAATCTTTGCTGGTGAATGTGTATGGATAGCCTTTAGTAGGTGCAGGGGGTCAAGATGTCAGTAATATAGGCCTCTTCAGGCCCTCAGGCAGTCCTGGATAGTAATCTGGGCCAAGCTTAGGTCTTGTGTGGTTGAGAGGATCTGGAGACTTTGCCTTTTTTGCCCCAGGGGTAGATTGAGTGCAGGGTAGGAGCGGATGGTGTGCAGGAGCTCCGTTTATGCAATTATTCCTTCCGGGCCGGGTAGGCCGCAAAGCCGCGGCCTCGATTTTGGGCCGGTGCGGCGGACCGCGGCCGATCCTCTCAATACCTGGCTTATTTTAAAGCTCGTGGTCTAGGGAGAGTGACTAGTGTAGTGGATGCTCTCACCGAGCTCTGTGTGCGGAGGATTCCTCTGGATAGGAGTCCGTTCGGCGGAGCTTCGGCGGCGAGCGTCTGCTCCTCAGTTTGTCCGGACACGCCCCCCTGAACTTTCTGTATTTCACGGACTTGTTCAGTGGCTTTAAGTTGAGAATCAGTCTGAATTTTCCTGACGGTTTCTTTACCAGGAAAACATGAAAGCAGAATCCCTGTTGTCTCTCTTCTGGTGGCACTTGGATCACTACACTCTGTTGCATCAGTTCTTCTATTAAGGACTTCATAGCCAGAGTATTTGTCACCAGGAGTATTTGTCACCAGGAACCTTGATGGTGGGGATTCCATAAACTCTATCTTGTAGCCTTGAGAGAGGGTGATCAAGATAAACTGACTTGTCATCACACTTGAACACTGTGGAAGGAAACTCTGAAGTCTCCCCCCCTACCCGAAGGCATGAGTCATTGCGGCTTTTCGGCTTGTTTAGGAGGACGGAAAATGAGCACGCCTTTATTTTTTGATTTCTATGCAGACCAATTCTTCCTCCTTGCCTGGGCCCTGTTGTCTTGTTCATGAGCTTTTTGAGGTTGAAAAAAGCTTCTTTGGGGCCTGCTTCTTTCTTTTAATTGGAAAGGACTTCTTTCTGTCCGCTGTCCTGTCTAGAATAGTTTCTAGTTCAGGACCAAAGAGCAGATCGCCTGAGAAAGGAATATCACAGAGCCTACTCTTGGAAGCCGCATCCCCAGGCCAGGTGTTTAGTCACAAGGCTCTTCTTGCAGAATTTGTTAGGGCTGCTGATCTAGCCGACATTCTAATGGCCTCTGCCAATATAGGCCACGGAAGCAGACAAGGTTGGGAAGGAATATAACGGGTGTGCAGAGCTCCTCGTTATGGCTTTCTCCACCACTTCTGAACTCCCATAGCACCGCTGCGCCAGACCAGAAGCGGAAATAGGCTCCAGTTCCTACCCTGCCTCCTCCCCCTTGCATCTGGACGCCAGAAATGACATTGGCGCTTGACCCGGCGACCCGTTCAGTCACTTCCTGCCATTCGGCTACAGCAAAATGGCGGCGGCGTGGCTGAATGTAAATGCGAGCAGGTCACCAAGACATCTGCGGGCTCTCCCCGAGCACCTGGAGGGGAAGAGGAGCCGTGTACAGCTGCCGTTAAGACGGGAGGGCCAGCGGTCCATATCAAAAAACAGAGGAAGAGTAGGAGAACCCTCTCCCCCCCAGGACAGCCTGAGAGATCATGGCTCCCCTCACCAGGGTGTTCCCTCCGGGACAGAGGAAACACTAAAATTGATGAGTGGAAGGGAGGAGCCTCCCTTTAAAGATTTGGAGGAAGGTGTTTCATGTGGTCCAGTGGGAGGAGTGACCATCTCTCAGGTGCTGTCCTGAAAGACGCTTTGGGAAACATAATTCAGGACCACTTTAATCCACTGTTTAGGTATGTGCAACGTACCCCTGGTCACCAGTGACCTGGTCAAAAGTAGAAGCAAACATTCCAGTGCCTCATTTCAGAGTTAAAAATGATATAATTTTCTCATTATGGGAGGATCTGTTGGAGCTTCTACATTGAGTGTGGCAGGAGCTAAATAATGACCAATACTTCAGGTCTGTTAAATACGGGATTATTACATACCTTAAGATAAAAAAACACTGGCCCTCATTATTTTAAATATATAAATACTTTTCCTGACCTCCAGCTCAGCACATTACACTTTAGAAAAAGAGAATGATGCAACATATGTGGAACTACAATTACATGAAAATGGCAATTAAACGTTTGTATGGGGCTCACCAAGCTGACAATAAACACACCCAGATTTTAAAATATGTTTCAGTGTATTTTTTTTTATTGAATATTGTGTCTGTTAAATATCTTAAGTATGTACGAACAAAAAGTTAATACTGTTTGATTAAACTTTTTTTTTTGGAAATGAAAGAAAACAAATTACAACTTTGTAGGCAGCAGAACACCTTTACTCAGCTCTTGTACCCTCAAATGACAAATCTTCTTAACTTCTTCAATGCCCTTTACAAGTTCTTGCGATGGATCATTTTGAAGACGTGAGTGCATTTCCTCCATAATTTTATATTTATCTGACATTTTAGCACATATGACAAAGGGAAATCCAAACTTGGTTTTGTATTGAGAATTTAGGAGGCCAAGTGTTTCCCATTCTCCGCTTGTAAGGCTGGTGAGACCGGCTTGTCTTTGCTCCTGCTGAGATTCTATTGTTAATGATCCACTTGTTAGTTCTCTCCCAGCCAAATCAGGATGGCATCTTAGGATCCCTTCTTTGCCTATTTAAAAAAAAATAAATAAATGCTTTAAAAAAATGAAAAATTCTGATGCAGCTTTTCACCTGCTGATAGATTTTTAGTAAATAGTGTCACAATAGCAAACAACAACAAAAAGGTTACACTTTATTGAGTGCTACCAGTAGGGCTTTTGTTGGCAAGGTTGTGATTATATGGCAATAAAAACATTTGGTCAGTACACTGGGTAACCATGAGAATGATGTAATAAGCTTGTGGAATTTATGGCTTCCCTCAAGCAGGGACAAGATAAGAACTTTAGGATATTTCCAGTCTTTTCAAGCTGAACTCTTCAAGGCTTTGATGTGTCCCAGCCTACAGAGCTGGTCTATTCTTATGCTGGGGTGGTTGGTGGAAGTGTCCTGCAACCATTGTTAAATACAGAGAAATCATTTCTAAGGTGACTGTTGTTTTTTAACACTGTCCAAGCACACAGAGGGGGTGGGTTGTAAGCTGACTGTCTAATGGAAAAGTTCAACAGTTCTCATTTGTATTCCAAAATTCCTTTTACTCTACCGTTATATTTATTCGATTCCAAGGGGTTGATTTACTAAAGAAAATAGGCTGTCCACTTTACAAGTGATGTTGCACATTGCAAGGGAAATTGTACTTTGCATGGGAATTTTCCCCGAAGCTTTGTGAACGTGGTGAAATTTCACTTTGCAAAAATACCCAATCATGTGCAAGGAAAAAAACCCCCACATGTTTACATGAATATGATTGGATGATGGAAGTCAGCAGAGCTTCACCCCACTAAAATCTAGGAAAATGTCCTTGCAATGTGCAACTTCCCTTGCAAAGTGAGCAGTCTATTTGACTTTAGTAAAACAACCGCATAAGAGGAAAAAGTGGACTTATGCTGGCCATAGAAGGATAGATATCTCAGGTGACAGTTGGAGAGATTTCTGTTCATTTTTTTAATCATTAGAGCTGAAGACCTCATTGTGTTATGCTGACAATGGCGATTTTTACTTCTGGGAGAAAGATAGGGATCCACTCAGGGAGAATTTACAGTTATGCCACTGAATGCCTGATGTCCTAGGGTTCAACAACGGCTAGTAATCACTGTTGACCCTCAAAATGAGAAGTTTTACTTGCATTCCACTAGCCCATAGCTTAACTATGGTCAGTTTTAAACCAAAAAAAAGGTAGATGTGTCCAAAATGCAATTGTGAACTCTCCCAGGTGCAGAACATACAACAAATTTATATTCAAAAATAGGTCAAACTAAAAGGATCCAGACTGCAAATGCAGCAAGTATCCAGAAACCACCTCAGTAAGTCACTGGGGTTGTACTGTGCTGGGTAGCGTATAACTTATTACTTGTTTCCTGTATCATCAATCACACTCAATAATCCAAGACAAATCTGAATCTAATTGGAAGCTGTGAGAAATAGTACTGGTATTTTTGAGTTTCTGAGAGACAGATTACATGTTAATCCTTGTGTATACTTGTATGACTGTAGTAAGGGCCTTAGTCTGTTAGCTCCAGTGCAGGGACATGCCGGGTTATCTAGAGCCTAGGGCGAACATGCCAAATTGCGCCCCGCCAAGATGCATGAGCATTATGTGTCAGCGAAACCCTCTGCCCAAAAAAAAAAAAAAAATTGAGTACTAATCTGCATGCTCACCCCCAAGCATAAATTCCCCCTCCTAGCACAAATCCCCTTTCCCCACCCTCCCCCAACACAAATCCCCACTCCTAGTACAACTCCCCAAATCTCCCTTCCTAGCACAATTCTTATCACTGCCGCCCCCCAAATTCCCCTTTTCAACACAAATCTCCACCCCCCACAATCTCCGTGTGGTGCCCCTCTACCTCACATGATACCTTAGTGCCCAGGGCAGCCGCCCTTCCTGCCCACCCCATATCCCGGCCCTGGTTAGCTCATCTGGGTTTTGAAGCGGTTTCAGAATTTGGTGGTGCTGCATAGGTTATACACTTATGGATTATGATAATTTATGTTAGGAAGAAGTACTCATTCACACCATGTACAACTTTAGAGGTATGTCACATAATATTTCACAAACAATGCACTTGTTTGGGAACTATTACCCTTCACAGGGCATCTCCTTAGTTCTACTTTAAATACTTTAGCCATTGTAACCCAAGGTAGGCATAATATAGCTCGCCCTGCCTTAGATTGGAGCAGCAACACACTGTTGATGTTAGTTGATGACTGTTGATAGTTCAATCCTATGTTGCCTATATTCCTCCTGGGGTTCATAGGAGTGCAGTTTGTTCTGCACTCCTGTGATCCATTTTCAGCCAACAGCAGGATAAAGTCCGCTGTCAGTTGACATCACTCAGCCGGTCCAGGCTCAGGAAAGATCCTGACTTTAAAGTCAGGATCCACCCAGAAGCCTGGACTGGCACCTGGCTCATCCTCACAGCGAGCCGCTGGGAGACTGAGCCAGCCACTCCCACCCCCTCCACAGCCCAGCGCTCCAGTGAGCGCTGGAGGGGCAGAGCAGAGAATTGGCGAGAGACTTTCACGGCTCTCTGCCCAGAGTGCAGAGGATAACTGAGCGATCTGCGTTGTTTGATCTCTCAGCTCTCAGTGCAGAGACGTCAGGGGGCAGAGGCAGCAATGGATCGATGCTGCATCCACCTAGGTAAGTATAAATCTTTACTTCTCTTTTAAATTCTGCTTTAAAAAAAAAACACCCTCATTTCATCTTTCCCAATGATTCCAATACATTTAGCCAAATAGCAACATATAGCTGAAATTGCCAAATTCTTGTCAAAATGTTTGGGAAATTAAAACTGTTTGTCTCCCTAGTTCTACTTAAACGGGAGGTCCTGAAACATTGCAATTTAATAACTGACACACAAACACACACAAGGTAATATTGTTTGGAGGTGGTTCTGGGATCATTGAGAAAGTCAATTAAAGTGGCCTGTTGGCTGCAATTCATTTTGGGCTCCCTGGCAGCTTGAGCCAAAGTTAATGTCACCTTAGAATGCATGGCTAGCATATGACAACGTATACAGTATACCATGTGAGCCAGCAATAGTGTTCACAATTTTATATTGCTAATTGGTTAACATTATACACAAAGAAAAAACGCACAAACAGAAAATACTGCTAAATAACTAATTAAAGGGTGATGTGAGGAGGAAATGGAAATGAAGGTTTCTCTGTCATTACATGCTCACTGTACAAGCTCAGGATTGTAGACACTGCAGGGCAATCTTGATAAACAGGATGCAGGGACCATAATGTGCCTGGAGCTGAATCATGTTCCATGTAACTCTTTGATATTCATATACCCAGCAGTCCTTTACACACTTTGTTCTGCTAAGGGATCCTTTCCCACACACACTCGATATACATTTATGAAAAAGATCATATACAATCCAGAATGTACGATTTGCCAGCATAAGAACCAGTTCTATGCATCCTAGAGAATATATGGGGATAGGCTGTGGATCGATGTTGTATGCCTTCCTGAAAAACATTGATTTTGAGGGTAATAGTTAAAGACTTGGAGAGATGGTCTGTCAAGGCATACAGTATTTCACAAAAGTGAGTACAAGCCTCATATTTTTGTAAATATTTTATTATATCTTTTCATGAGACAACACTGAAGAAATTACACTTTGCTACAATGTAAAGTAGTGAGTGTACAGCTTGTATAACAGTGTACATTTGCTGTCCCCTCAAAATAACTCAACACACAGCCATTGTTGTCTAAACTGCTGGCAACAAAAGTGAGTACACCCCTAAGTGAAAATGTCCAAATTGGGCCCAAAGTGTCAATATTTTGTGTGGCCACCATTATTTTCCAGCACTGCCTTAACCCTCTTGCTTGGGCATGGAGTTCCCCGGAGCTTCACAGGTTGCCACTGGAGTCCTCTTCCACTCCTCCATGATGACATCACGGAGCTGGTGGATGTTCGAGACCTTTCGCTCCTTCACCTTCCATTTGAGAATGCCCCACAGATGCTCAATAGGGTTTAGGTCTGGAGACATGATTGGCCAGTCTATAACCTTTACCCTCAGCTTCTTTAGCAAGGCAGTGGTTGTCTTGGAGGTGTGTTTGGGGTCATTATCATGTTGGAATACTGCCCTGCAGCCCAGTCTCCGAAGGGAGAGGATCATGCTCTGCTTCAGTATGTCACAGTACATGTTGGCATTCATGGTTCCCTCAATGAACTGTAGTTCCCCAGTGCTGACAGCACTCATGCAGCCCCAGACCATGACTCTCCCACCACCATGCTTGACTGTAGGCATGACACTCTTGTCTTTGTACTCCTCACCTGGTTGCCACACACGCTTGACACCATCTGAACCAAATACGTTTATCTTGGTCTCATCTGACCACAGGACATGGTTCCAGTAGCCCTGTCCTTAGTCTGCTTGTCTTCAGCAAACTGTTTGCGGGCTTTCTTGTGCATGATCTGTAGAAGAGGCTTCTTTCTGGGATGACAGCCATGCAGACCAATTTGATGCAGTGTGTGGCATATGGTCTGAGCACTGACAGGCTGACCCCCCACCCCTTCAACCTCTGCAGCAATGCTGGCAGCACTCATATGTCTATTTCCCAAAATCAACCTCTGGATGTGATGCTGAGCACGTGCACTCAACTTTTTTTTTGTCGACCATGGCGAGGCCTTTTCTGAGTGGAACCTGTCCTGTTAAACCGCTGTATGGTTTTGGCCACCGTGCTGCAGCTCAGTTTCAGGGTCTTGGCAATCTTCTTGTAGCCTAGGCCATCTTTATGTAGAGCAACAATTCTTTTTTTCAGATACTCAGAGAGTTCTTTGCCATGAGGTGCCATGTTGAACTTTTAATAAATTCATTCACTATAAATAATCATAGCAAAAAGCAGCGCTTATATTCGCAATAATCTTGCCAATATTTAGTGCATATAATATTTTGTGCAAAAACTATATGCGTGTGCAATCTTGCAAAAAAGTGCTTATCACAAAAAGTGCTAGTGCAGATGAATTAATCAGTGAAAGAAAGATAATAAACAGTCCAATATAGTGTCCATTGAACAATCTTCTTCCCAATGTGCTGCAATCCTTCAAACTTGTTCCATCACCAAGAACCAGCATGCAGGTGATCACACTAGGGGCTTACCAGATGTACACAACAAAAATGTTGAACTTTTAGTGACCAGTATGAGAGAGTGAGAGCGATAACACCACATTTAACACACCTGCTCCCCATTCACACCTTGTAACACTAATGAGTCACATGACACCGTGGAGGGAAAATGACTAATTGGGCCCAATTTGAACATTTTCACTTAGGGGTGTACTCACTTTTTTTGCCAGTGGTTTAGACATTAATGACTGTGTGTTGAGTTATTTTGAGGGGGCAGCAAATTTACACTGTTATACAAGCTGTACACTCACTACTTTACATTGTAGCAAAGTGTAATTTCTTCAGTGTTGTCACATGAAAAGATATGATAACATATTACAAAAATGTGAGGGGTGTACTCACTTTTGTGAGATACTGTAGGAAATTGAGTTTTAAAGAAATTGATAACCACCAGAGAATTGCTGGTAACCAGGGAGGAAGATGGAGTAGTTGGTGAGTAGAGCTCCTGGATTAGTGTAGACCTAGAGATGGAATAGGAGCTGGAGGAAAGTATATACCTTATATTACTATTTAAGTTTTAATAATTATTATTTTTTTTGGATTTATTCAAAGAAGCCTTATATAAAAATGATCTTTTAGCCAGGGGGAAAGGGAATCGATAGAAAAATAAGTTCACACTATTGTTTAGCACAAAGTGGACCTTTTTTGGAAATAACCTGAAATAATTGCTTCCTGTAGCTGGTTAGACCTGTCCAGCATTTAGGAAATAGTTTAGTCTATTCATGTACACTGTATATATATATATATATATATATATATATATATAAACATCCTACTTGAATAGCCTGCTTCACATTATTATGCCACCTTGCAAATGTGCATTTTTAGAGCCATCAGATGTGGCAGGGCCTGCTGTCTATAATAGATTGGTGTTTTAAGAGCCCTATTGTAATTGGGCACCCTCTCTGGGTACTTCATATGGCTTGCCATCAACATAACAGAAGGCTCATGTGCTCACTGCCCTCTGTCTATGTGAATATCTGTGCAAAAGTCCATTGTGCCTGACTGGTATCACTTTTGGGAGGAAAAAAAATGGTAGATGGATTGATTGGATTTTGTAGATAAACTCTATTTTCGAATTATTGAATCAGACCAATGTGGGAGTATGCAAATCTCATACTAGGTGGATTAATTTACTCATCTCCA
>BLSH010464812.1:110977-125239 GCA_018402905.1 Glandirana rugosa
TATATATATATATATGAAATAGTTTAGTCTATTCATGTACACTGTATATATATATATATATATATATATATATATATATATATACATCCTATTTGAATAGCCTGCTTCACATCATTATGCCACCTTGCAAATGTGCATTTCTAGAGCCATCAGATGTGGCAGGGCCTGCTGCCTATAATAGATTGGTTGTATTTTGGGCACCCCTCTCTGGGTACTTCATGTGGCTTGCCATCAACATAACAGAAGGCTCATATGCTCACTGCCGTCTGTCTATGTGAATATCTGTCCAAAAGTCCATTGTGCCTGACTGGTATCACTTTTGGGAGGGAAAAAAATGGCAGATGGATTGATTGGATTCTGTAGATAAACTCTATTTGCGAATTATTGAATCAGACCAATGTGGGAGTATGCAAATCTCATACTAGGTGGATTAATTTACTCATCTCCAGGCAAAAATTACTAATACAATAACCAACCTTCACTAGGATCCTTTGATTACCAGAAGTCCTAGCTGCAATTGCTCTTCCTGGAACAACACCCAGATCACCATAATCCTCAAATTTTATTTGTAAATGCTGTATATTGATGGAACGACATTTGTTGGTTTTTCATCTATACAATTCTATTAGGCTATATAATTCAGTAGAATAATTATATTACTACAACAAACTATTTTGAAGGAAAAAAATAAACAATAAATTGAGTTTGAGGGGCAATTTAAAGCAAATATAGATACTTTATTTGTTTTAGATGCTTACTTCAAGCATAGGCGTGCACACAGGTTGTGCCAGGTGTGCCTGGGCACACCCTAATCACCCTAATCACCCCATGCAGTGCCGATTCCCCCTGCTTCCTGGTGCCCCCTGTCTCCCCTCTGCAGTTCTGCCATCTTCCCTCCTCTCCCTCCAGCTGTTGCGGGGGTAGTTTCACAATTGAGTGCGGGCGAAGGAGCTGGTAATATTTCATTTACCGGCCCCTTCCTTTTCTGAATGAACACAGTGAGTGATCTGTACCAATCGTACATTATTAGCTAAAGCATAGTAAACTATGCTGCTCAGCACAGAGCACTTCCTATTCCTTCACTTTCCAGTGCAGCTGAGGCTGCAGAGAAAGGGACTGGGGAAGCTCTATCCTCAGTTCCTTTCTCTGTCTCAAAAGTAAGAAATCAGGAGTCTGTTTAGACCTTTGATATTTCACCAAAGCTCCCAATGGGGCTCTAAAAAAATGTAAACAAATAATAAAAAATAATATTGTAAACAATAATTAAAAAAAAAAATTGTAAAAAATAATTTAAAAAGTAATAAACTAAAAAAAACTATTGACACCGTCCACTGCCCTACTGACACCAATCTTTGCTCTACTGATATCGTCCATTGCTCTGCCGATATACATCCTAATGCAATAGGCTGCACACACCAATGACTTCAAGCTTTCCCCTTTGTACCAGAGCTTCTCTCATTTTTATCTGATACATATGCCTGTCTATGGCTGGCATAAAGATGCCCATACAGAAAACTAAAATTCACACTGACATAATCTATGTATTATTGTTATTTGCACAAAGCTATCAAATTTAAAAAAATGAAAACTACTTTTTGTGGCCTCCTAGACCTTAACCCTTACAGTGTGGGTGCTATCACACTACAAGAGAGACTTTCTTTCTCTGGAGTCCAGCTTTAAAGAGACCTTATCACCAACTTCAAGAAGAATGGAAAAGAATTGCAGAGAAAAAATGGCACAGTAAACATAAGTATTTTAATTGTTTATTAGCCGTGTTTTCCTTTCCATAAGTTATTTTTATTCACTTATAGTATGCTTTGTACGTGCTAGAAAATAGGACTACTCCAGAAGAGTCAATTCCCCAGCACAACCTCCACCCACTTAGCATGTCATAGCTATCTTCTCTTCTGGGAGTGTCTAAGAACTCTATGTGCTGGCCCAGCTCCTCCACCCCTCTCTTCACCTCTCTACATAACCTTGGACGTAGCTGATGGGGAAGGAATGAAGGAAAATACTATAGAGTCCAACTTGAGTGACAGCTCTGAGTCTTCTGACATCCCATCCAAAATGGTGATGGCCAGCAGCTGTCTCAGAGCTTTTGGATGTCTACACAAGGCAGCCTTTATGGGTAAATAACTTGCATAAAATATGTTAAATTCACATATAATCTTAAGGGAAGATTTTTCTTTAAATTAATGGTCTAGTGACAGGGTTCCCTTATGGTATAACTGTCATTAGAGATTAAGTAGGCTGTTATTTCTGACTTCTCCTGTTGAGAATTTGATCCCTGGCTGTCATGTGATGCTTTGGCTTTAATGCTTTCTGTGGTATTGAAAGATAACAAGCATTGACATAAGAAATTCTGACACTTATGATCCTCATTTTTATTCAAGGTCTGGGACTTTTATGAACCGAAACCCGAAAAATGCAGGGAACCCTCTTGGAGCCCTCTTTTCAGGTCTGGTGGATACGTGTCCTGCTCTAATTGGCAGGGATGATGCACTTATCAGCAGTAAGGCTTCATGCACACGGGACGCTTTTTCAACCTGCCCTGAACAATTTTTTTGACAGCTAGCAGCTGGCGTCTAAAACGCCTGTTTTGCATGCCGTGTTTTTTTAAAAAATAGAAACGTCTGTAAACGAAATGCTTCTAGATGCGAGTTACCACATTTAGGCGCGTTTAGGCGCTTTTAGCGCCGTTTACAAGCTGTTTGGAGTTTCAAATGCCTCTGAACTGGCGTCTGAACCCATTTTTTTGCTTTCCAAAACTCAACTGCCTGGAAACGACCTTGTGTACATGTACTGATAAGATAACATTAAATGAGTTCAGGAGCAGCTGGAAAAAAACATTCAAATGTCCCTGAACGTCCATTTATCAGCTTCAGTGTGCATGAGGCCTAACCCCTTTTCTCAAGTTACAAAAGTGTGCCGCTACCGAGGATGATGCCTCCGCAGTAAATTCATTGCAGGTGAAAGGGTGTACTCACCTTGTGGAAAAGGCAGGATCACCAAATATTTAATATAAGAATAAATTAACAATTGAGAAGATAAATGCAATGGCAATTCCATTTACTTGTAATCCAACTTTTACACATTGATTTTCCCAGCATACTTTAAAATGTACATTCTATTGTGCTTAACCAAACTCCAGACAAATTGACATATAATTAACGACTGTATAACAGGCCACATTTTGAAATAATATCATTAGTGATCTTATCAGCAGGTGCATCTATTCATATTATTTGCAGTGCTATTTTCATAAGACCCCTTTCCCACTGCAGCGTCCGTAAAACAGCGCTAAGGCAACAGTCTTTTTGGCCGTGCTTTTGCGGCACTTTTGCGCCAGTTTTCAGGTGCTAGCGGGCCTTTTTTTGGGTAAAAAAAAACAAAAGAGACACATTTTGCGGAGCTTGAAAAAAGCTTTTCAGGTGCTTTGGAAGCGCTGCCCATTCATTGCAATGGGCAGGGGCATCTTGGGAGTGCTATTTACAGCGCTCCCAACCCACGCCAAAGATGCTGCCTGCAGGACTTTTTGTAATGTCCCGCAAGCGCACTGCCCCAGTGTGAAAAGACACTGCGTAGAATGGGAGGCAGATTTCAGGCGTTTTTTAAAGGCTATTTCTAGCGCTAAAACGCCTAAAAACTGCCTCAGTGTGAAAGGGGTCTTAGGCCAGTTCATGTCTCAGTGCATAGAGATCTACAAATATTCATGCTGTCCTGCCTTCTCTTCCCCTCTTTTTTTGTGTTTTGAAAAAAAACATAAAAGGATGCAAAAGATAGGATGACTGTGTGAGCCTAACCTTACTATACAAGTTTTCTTCATCCGCCTGTTAGGGGAACGTGTTTGGTAACCTTGCCAGGGGTGATAGTTTTAGCTCATTTTATATTGTCCATTTAATAATCATTTATTGTAATTAAAAGCACTTTTCATAAATATTAACATCTATGAAAATTGCGATTGTTGGGCAATGACTTATAGTACAAAAAGAGATTTGATGCTATTCAGTTGGGGTAATTAACAGCTGGAAAAGACCAATAACAGAATTACAAACCTAAAAGTATTAAATATGATTAATAATCAAATTATTGTCATTCAGCCTTACATTAATTATAGGATATACAATGGGGTTGAATTCCTAAAACTGGAGAGTGAAAAATCTGGTGTAGCTGTGCATAACAGCCTATCAGCTTCCAACGTCGGCTTGCTCAATTAAGCTTTGACAAAAAAAAAAACTGGAAGCTGATTGGTTTCTATTCAGAGCTGCGCCAGATTTTTCACTCTGCAGTTTTAGCACTCCAATGTGTTTGGGAAAGTAGGGCATTTTAAGGCTTTGTTAATTTATCATATTGTACTTTGTGTTCCATGAGATTGTCCATATTCCATCATCTGGAGACAGAAGACTGGATTCCTAAATTACAGAAACAGCACATTGCGGTACATTTGGGTCATGAATATGGAAGAAGACCTGTCCTACAGGATGTTGTCTTTGCCTTTCTCCCCTTTCATCCGCCCCAATTCTCCTCCTCTTTTGTGTGGCAAGGTACTTTCTCTTCATTCTTAGCCCTCCTCGCTGCTCCTCCTCTTCCTAATCTGTCACTGATTCTTTGGAAACAAGGTCTTTGCTTTTGTGCATCCCTAATTTGTGTTATTCAACCTGCTGGTAACACCTTCCTGCAATTGATGGAGTGAATGGACAGCCAAGACAAAGTAAAAGAGACGTTGACCTAGAGTCAGGTTGGTTTAGTCAAGGACTTCTCGGGAGAGAACTGATTAAAATATAAATATTTAACTGTCCCTTGCAAAAGGCTGTAAAGTATTTGAGGAGAAAATGGTGACAAAAAGCAGGATGGTTTCCTTTGTTAACAACCAAAGCTGGCTATAGAAAAAACAGAATAATCAGATGTTTTAGCACAATCTGATATCTCCTGATGTCTTCTGGTGCATCTTCAGCCCAAAATGGAAGGGATCAAGTTTCACAATCATTCCTGTTTGGGATATGGGAGGGTGGACATGGCTTCACCAAATACAGTATTTAACCTGTCTGATCACTTTTTCTCCCAAGACCGGTCATGCAGGAATGCCTTAGGCTGTCACACAGACACAAGATTGCTGCTCATAGGGACAAAAAGCTGAAGTGTCTGCCAGAATTAATATTGAGCTTTTCTCACCTCTTGGACTTAGCTCGGAAGTTAGGATGAATGAAGGATACTCAAGCATGAGTTCCAGCTTTAGGATTTGGTGTAGTGTGTACAAAGAGAATACATACCCAACCATTTTGGACATTTGTTTTATTATCCATGTAAGAGCTATTATGATATTAGGCTATCATATTAAAAGGAACAGTGAAACTAATATATTAAATAATGATTGTCATCTCAGTATATGGTTATCCAGCATTCAGTGATTACATAACTGGTGAAAGGTGGCACATCACATATTGCATAAACTAATAGATAGATGTTCCAAACAGTAATATGGATTTTATGGCACCACATGAGACAACTCAGTCAACATAAAAAAACATTTTACATACGTTTTTTTCACTGCTATATAAAACCAATAGATATGTACACTATATTGCCAAAAGTATTGAGACGCCTGCCTTTACATGAACATGAACTTTCATGGCATTCCAGTCCGTAGGGTTTAATATTGAGTTGGCCCATCCTTTGCAGCTATAAAAGCTTCAACTCTTCTGGGAAGGCTGTCCACAAGGTTTAGGAGTGTGTCTATGGGAATGTTTGACCATTCTTCCAGAAGGGCATTTGTGAGGTCAGGCACTGATGTTGGATAAGAAGGCCTGTTGCCAGAAATATTGGGCCACCCCTTCAGATCATTTGGTGCTGGGGGGGGTATGGTGTGGGGTTGTTTTTCAGGGGTTGGGCTTGGCCCCTTAGTTCCAGTGAAGGGAACTGTTAAGGCATCAGTATTCCAACAATTCCATGCTTCCGACTTTTTGGGAACAGTTTGTAGATGGCCCCTTCCTGTTCCAACGTGACTGCACACCAGTGCTCAAAGCAAGGTCCATAAAGACATGGCTGAGCAAGTTTGGGGTGGAGGAGCTTGACTGGCCTGCACAGAGTCCTGACTTCAACCCAATAGAACACCTTTGGGAAGAATTAGAGTGGACACTGCGAGCCAGGCCTTCTTGTCCAACATTACCGCCTGACCTCACAAATGAAAGAATGTTCAAACTTTCCCATAGACACACTTCTAAACTTTGTGGACAGACTTCTTAGAAGAGTTATAGCTGCATGGGTGGGCCAACTCAATATTGAACCCTACGGACTAAGACTGGGATGCCTTTAAAGTTCATGTGCGTGTAAAGGCAGGTGTCTCAATACTTTTGGCAATACAGTGTATACAAAGCCATAAGAATAAAAGTCCTATACAAGAACTTTTTAATCTATACCAGGGGTCTCCAAACGTTATGGGAGCAGAAAATGCCTCAGGCTTGGTTGTCAGTGGAAGACAATTTTTATAGCACCTGTGGTAGGTAGGAGGAGAAATATTGCCCCATCATTGGTGTGGGTAATGTTGCCAATTGTTGGTATCAGTGGGAGGCATCGTACCCCATCATTGGTTTCAGTGGGATGAATAGTGGCACATTTCTAGTGTCAGTGGAAAAAATAGTGCCCCAGTGCTGGTGTCAGTAGGGGAAATAGTGATTCATTTTGGTTTCAGTGGGTGGAATAGTACCCCGTTGTTGGACCAGTGGAAGGAATAGTGCCCCATCATCAGTGTCAGTGGGAGGAAAAGTGCTTTATATTAGTGTGAGGAATAGTGCCCCAAGGGCCGCATAAGGGCAGGCAAAAGGCCACATCTGGCCTGCAGACTGCAGTTTGGAGAACATTGCTCTATACTACCACACCACTATGTCACTATGTAACAGTGATGACAGATGTGAACATAATAAACATAGGTACTTCAGGTGGCGAGTCCGCACTCAATTCAGCTTTCTGCACCAAGTTGTGGTAAGATGATTTTGTTAAGAGAATTTGCCTATATCTTGTAATGTTTCAGTATATATGGAACTATTTGAATACATATCATGTTCATTGTGATTGCTTATACTGTAGATTTCTCCACTTCTCCACATTATACTCTTGATGAAGTAGCCATTAATTATGAAACGTGTTGAGTTCACCACCTTGTGGACTCTGAACTGAAGAACTTATGTTTAATATGTTCACACCTGTCATCACTGTTACACAGTGACATAGTGGCGTGGTAGTATAGAGTAAAAAGTTCTTGTTTAGGAATTTTATTTTTATGGTTTTATATACAGTACAGGGCTTACATAAAATGTATTTTTATGTTGATTGACACCTGTGGTACCTTAAAAAATACATGTTACTGTTTGGAACATCTATCTATTCTCAGATTATGCTTATGTATAAAAACTTCCATCCTCTGACTACTCACTGCAACTTGTGTGCCTGGCAGCATTCTATAGAAGGTAAAGGTGATTTGCTAACATCTGTAATTGACTTATTGCTGAAAAAAACTAAAATAAACAGCTCAGTCACGATGGATTCAAGGAATACAATCTAATCAAACAATCTTCATGTGCAATTTGTCCCTTACCAGAGAACCTTGGTAACCCACATATTGACAACTGCTGAACAAATGATGCTTGTAAATTCACAGAATCACAGCCAGCCCTCTATGGTGCATATGCAGGACGGGAACCTGTTGAGGGATTGAACCTGTAGCCTTCTGGGATGTGACGTTATCCCAGGAGGCTGCGGTTGGAGGAGTAGGGTAGGGTTGCCACCTCTTCTTCAAGCCAAACCTGAACACTTTAGGGCCCTGAGACACCTTTGGGTGACCCCAAGGAAAGTAGTAATTTGGTGCGCATAGCGTGCCACAGTGAACAGTGGGTGTGGCCAAATTGCTCTTGCTGACATCATCGCCCTGCCCCCAGTGATGTCAAACCTGCCCCCAGACAGCCGCCCGGATGGCAACAGATTTGTGTGTGACTTTTTTGGTTACTTGGGGAGCCACAGCCCGGTCTGAATAATGTGTCTGGGTTTCAGTCTGCCTGAAACCCGGACACATGATTCAAAACCCGGACTGTCCGGGTGAATCCCGGACAGATGGCATCCCTAGAGTGGGGTGGAATATGGGTGGGTTATCCCTGCCTAGGCAAGAAAGGAGGAAGTAGGAGGGTTATCACTAAAAAAAAGATATTCATTTCTGTGTGGATGGAGGTGCATGTCACATTAGATGCAGTGTCTGTGTAGCCGATGCATCCCAAATGACAGCTATGGGACTGCTGGGCATGCATAGAACACGTGTGTCTCCCATTGCCGGTAAAAAACGGCCCTGCATGGGGCACGTCTCAAATTGCCCTGCATGAATGATGCCTTAACAGTAATAAAATGTTTTCTTCCCTGTATAGTAATTATGGTCATCAGGAAGAGACGTAGTGCCCAATTACTTTCAATGCACCTAAGCTACAGGTATTCTTGGGAATGTTAACAAAAATAACATAATGTGTGAGCATGGTGGCAGAGGAATTACATGTTAGGTGGAGGCCTTTAAATGATTTCTCCTTATTTTATTTAGTACTTGGGTTATATATTTTCCGCAATGGGGTAGATGCTTGTTTAACATTCAGCTTTTAACAGGGAATGGGCTATGTTAATTGCACCTGTGCAGATCTCTAGGCAACACACTATTTGATAACAGCTAGCAGTACAACCATTTTGGCGTCACTAGCCATAATCAGACTCTTATAAGAATAAGTGACAGACAAAATTTTATTAATTTTATACAACACCAATAAATTCCTCTGCAAGCACATACGGTAGATTATTCACAACAGTTCCTGCCTGCAAAGGAGATTTGTGTGTGCCTAGCAGCAAAGTCACACATTTCTATCTGTTTCCTACCCCTAATTTAACTCCAGTAGATCTGATTTTTGCAAGTGAGACCCAACAATGTACACATTCTTGCTGTTGTAGTGGCGATGGACCACTAGGGTCACATAACCAGTGGTACATGCTTAGGTTTGCCACTTTTCCTTCCACCAAAACCCGAACATTTTAGAGGCGCACAGTAATTGTTTTTTTTTTAATTTTTTTTTATATTCTATTGCAGTGGTCTCCAAAGTGTGGCCCGAGGGCCGGATGTGGCCCCCTACCTGCTTTCATCTGGCCCTTGGAGCACTATTTCATTTACTGACATCAACAAAGGGGCACAATTCCTACCAATGACACCAACAATGGGGCACAATTCCTCCCAATGGCACTATTGATGGGCACAATTCCTCCCAATGATGGGGCACAATTAGTCCCACTGACACCAATGATGGGGCACAATTTCTCCCAATGGCACCAATGATGGGGCACTATTCTTCCCAATGACATCAATGATGGGGCACAATTCCTCCCAATGCCACCAATGATGGGACACTATTCCTTCCAATGGCACCAGTGACTGAGGACAATTATCTCCCAGTGAAACCAAAGATGGGCCACTGATGCTGGGAGATTTTCTATACCTGATGACCACAATCCAGCCCCCCTAAAGTCTGAAGGACAGTAAGCTGGACCTTTGTTTAGAAGGATTGGAGACCCCTGAACTATAGTTTTGTAACAGACCTGGGACACCTTTGGGCACTCCAAAGAGAATAGTAATGTGGAACACATAGTGCCCCCTGACCCTCCCATCAGGCCCTGTTCCGAGCTACATTCCAGTCTGAATAATGTGTCCTGGTTTCAGATGGACTGAATTCTGGACTTATGATGCAAAACCCGGACTGTCCCGGGTGAATCTGGGACAGCAGATGGCAACCCTATATATGCTGCAATTTTATTGAAGCTGAACCTCAGGAATTACACAAACACACTCTTGCAGTGCCCCCCCACACACACACACACACACACACACACACACACACACACACACACACACACACATACACACTGCAAGGATAAAGAAATATTGCCACACAAATGTTCCTTAAAATAGCTGCAAAGTAAATGAGTGCTGCAGCGGCCACTGGTTAAAGACCGGGAATGATGCAGAACATGAGACATGTCGTCAGCACACCAAGAATGTCCGATAAAGCATCCAAAAGTTTTTAATAAATGAAGATATCGCAGCATAAAATCGCAACGTTTTGGAGCCACGCAGGATCATCTTGAAGACTTGACAGAGCCCTTCAGCCCATCTGCACACTCACGAGTCACTCAAAGATATGGGAGAGAAGGGACAGGGGAACAATTTCAGGAACCAGCATAAGCTTAGTATAGCTTCCTATGTGCCAGCTTTCCTTCTGTCACATAAGTGTGGGGAAGATTGATAATATACTCAGAAAACCACTGTGTGTAGCCCGGCATTTATTTTTGGAGTAGATTACTTCCCTTTATGCAATGGTGGAAATTTCAGTGGCATACAAAGTCCAACAAGGGAGACTTAAAGCAATGCTTCCTGGGAAGAGCATGCAAATAACACTCTCCAAAAGGAAAGAGGATTTCTAGGAAAACACAATTTTTTCATAGAAGACCTAAAAATGAATTTCCTACTCCTCTGGTTTTTAAAGCACCAAGTCCTGATTTACCATTGAGCACAGCAGGCACATGCTACTAATTATGGGCACCAGAGGCAAAAATACATATTTCCCTTTATTTTTTTTACAAATCTACAAATCTTTTATTTATTTATGTGTTAGCGCTAACACATTGGAATATATGCGCATATAAATCCAGCTTACTGGTTTGTTAACCTGGCACAAGATATCACTGTTGAGCATCAGTTTCCGGCCTTTGGAACGTATAGGGTCCGTGACATAATGTAAGAGTCACGAGACTTCTGTTTTAGATCCAATATTCTTTAGCCAATAGCCGCCCGTCCTCTGGTATATATAGATCTGAATGACCGCTGTTGACCACGCCGTTGATAAAGTCAGCATATGACAAAACACGTAGGAAGGAGTCAGGACGAGTGACGTCATTGCGCAGCGGTACATGACGGCCATCTTGGTGGTTGGAAACATTCCCTGATATGTTTCATTGCGAGCTAGACTGATGTGACATGTGAATGCAATATTTTAGTACAATAAACAGTTTTAATATCATACATACTACACTATGTTGAGCCTTTATCTCACATTGGATACCATCTGGGTTGAAACCGAGTGATGGGTCGGAGGATTGTGTGACGCTAGGAGGGCTGGCTTCTGACATCCACGAACGTTACTGCTGGAACTGGGATGATCTTTACAATAGGGATCTTCTTGTCTATCTGAACGCAGCCAGGGCTGACACTGAGTGACCTGACGAGGGGAGTGTGTGACGTGAAGGGGACCGGTTTTTACCATCTGTGAACTTCATCATTGGTGCTGAGTTGACTTGACCTCTGTGATGGGGGTCCGGCCCATCTGGTAAGGACCGGTGAGTACGGGTGACGGTGGTGGTCTCTGAAGCATTTTTCCAAATTTATATTGGGCCCACATCCTCTTATAGGGAATAACCTGGTGGCGGGTCATGTACTAGTTAACTCATAGGCTATGGACAGTTTTTATGGACTATTTGAGCGCTGTACCATTTACTTTTATATTTGTATTATTCCAACTATTTGTGCATAGCTGCTGTTCTTTTTATTACTTTTTTGTTACTAAGTGCAGTTGCTTTGCTTATATATATATATAAAATGAGAGAGAGAGAGAGAGAGAGAGAGAGAGAGATTTATTAATTAAATGGCAATTGTTGCAATATTTTATGTCACACAGTATTTGCACAGAGGTCTTTCAAATGCAATTTTTTTGGAAAAGATACACTTTGATGAATTTTAATGCAAAAAAAAAAACAGTATAGACAACCCAATATTTTTGTAAAATATAAAAGATGATGTTACGCCGAAGTAAATAGATACCTAACATGTCATGCTTTAAAATTGCACACGCTCATGGAATTAAACTACAATACTTAAAACTATTCATATGCAACATGTTGAAAATGTTTACAGGTTACCTGTTTAGGGTTACAAAGGAGGTCTAGTACTAGAATTATTGCTCTTGCTCTAACATTCACGGTGATACCTCACATGTGTGGTATGAACACCGTTTACATATGAATGCGTGGCTTATGCATGCATTCACTTCTGCATTCAAGCATGGAGGGATGGGGTGCTTTAATTCTTGAATACTGTGGGGCAGCGGCTCCTACAGGCGAAATCACATATGCACACGGCCAGCGACCAGCGATTGGACACAGCGAGAGCCAATCAGCGGGTCCGGCGGACCCAATGTCTGTCGGAATCCGCTGATCACTCCCGACAGAGGCAGATCGCCATTCTGTGAAAAGGGAAGATAGAGATCCTGTGTTTCTGCTAAACAGGAACACAGATCTCTGTCTTCCCACAGTACAAACAACCCCACACAGTTATAAAGCACTCCCCAGGATCACATTTAACCTTTTGATTGCCCCTGGTGTTAACCCCTTCCCTGCCAGTGTCATTAGTACAGTGACAGTTCATATTTTTTAGCACTGATCACTGTATTGGTGTCACTGGTTCCCAAAAACTTAGTGTCCGATTTGTCCGCCACAATGTCGCAATGTCGCTATAAGTCGCTGATCGCCGCCATTACCAGTAAAAAAAACCCCCAAATAAATAAAAATTCCATAAAAATATCCCAGAGTTTGTAGACGCTATAACTTTTGCACAACCCAATCAATATACACTTATTGGGATTTATTTTACCAAAAATATGTAGCAGAATATATATTGGCCTAAATTGATGAAGAAATTAGATTTTTAAATTTTTTTATCGGGTATGTTTTATAGCACAAAGTAAAAATTATATATTTTTTTCAAAACTTTTTCTTTTTTTTTTTGTTTATAGCGCAAAAAATAAAAACTGCAGAAGTGATCAAATACCCCCAAAATAAAGCTCTATTTATGGGGAAAAAAGACATAAATTTTATTTGTATACAGCATTGCACGACTGCAATTGTCAGTTAATCATCAGCGCCGTATCGCAAAAAATGGCTTGGTCATAAAGGGAAGTGTGCATTTTCGCCAGCACACCATTGATCACCGTCCAAAGGTTCTTTATTATAAAGATCACATCACAGAAAGTGCAACGTTTCGGAGCCGCTTAGGACCCCCTCGTCAGACATGTGATAAAGTGTGACAGTGCAGGAACAGAATATAAATGCATAGACCACCAATCAGAATGTACAAAACATGAAAAAAAATGGTGCCACCCCCTCCCTCTGATGTCAGATGACATCAAATCCCCCCAAAATACATTTAAATTCCTCCTGATTCCTATAGAACACTTTTGGAACATTATATGAGTAACATGGCGGCTCTTTCGGATTGGGCGCATCTGATTGATGCACCCCATCTGTTGTATCTGCAATAACGCGACCCAGGTGGACCGCATACCCTGGTTTTATGTTACAGATATAATGTTCCAAAAGCGTTCTATAGGAATCAGGAGAATTTTAATGTACTTTGGCGGGATTTGACGTCATCTGACGTCAGAGGGAGGGGGTGGCACCGTTTTTTTCATTATGAGAGATGAGATTGTACACTAAGCTAGCATTGACTCCATACGTGTCATACAAAAGAGGAAGAATGGTGATTGGTCATGTGAACACATCTATAGTGTAATTATTGTGTTCCCGGCTTCATTTGTAGGGAAAGTGAGGTCTGCACCGAGGGTAAAATCTGCTCTCAGTCAAACATTTAGTTCAAAGCAGCAAAAACAAATAGGACCCAGACAGATATTAGGCCACTTAATGCACAAAGGTTAATTGGTGTTTTTTGGTGATCAGCAGACCAGTCTGGGAAGGCAGAGCTGTGTCCTAACTCCTCCACATATTACATACAAGATAAACATTCAGTTATCAATGTTTGAGAGAAAAACAAGTAACTAAAAAGCTACATTTTTAATATTGGAAAACTAAGGAGTTGGGCCACCTAAAAGTGATATTTGCAGTTATAGATGGAGTCTGATCATTTGAGCTCACACTGGCAGTTGCGTTTATCACCCTCTGAAAAATCATCAGCGGTGGATTGCTTTTTACACCTCCTCAATCCTGTGTCGAGACGGAAGGGTCTGACCAGACGACTAGTGGTTTTTTGTGGTTAATTGGAAACACGTAATTCACCGGATTATAGACAGACCCAGGATAAACAAAAACGACGAAACTTGATTTACAAACTGACTCTCGTCTAAAATGGGAGCCACGTCTGGAGTGAAAGGGATGTTTACTTCGGCCCTTGTGTTATTAATGTGA
>BLSH010464812.1:125249-153477 GCA_018402905.1 Glandirana rugosa
TGGGGTGCTTTAATTCTTGAATACTGTGGGGCAGCGGCTCCTACAGGCGAAATCACATATGCACACGGCCAGCGACCAGCGATTGGACACAGCGAGAGCCAATCAGCGGGTCCGGCGGACCCAATGTCTGTCGGAATCCGCTGATCACTCCCGACAGAGGCAGATCGCCATTCTGTGAAAAGGGAAGATAGAGATCCTGTGTTTCTGCTAAACAGGAACACAGATCTCTGTCTTCCCACAGTACAAACAACCCCACACAGTTATAAAGCACTCCCCAGGATCACATTTAACCTTTTGATTGCCCCTGGTGTTAACCCCTTCCCTGCCAGTGTCATTAGTACAGTGACAGTTCATATTTTTTAGCACTGATCACTGTATTGGTGTCACTGGTCCCCAAAAACTTAGTGTCCGATTTGTCCGCCACAATGTCGCTATAAGTCGCTGATCGCCGCCATTACCAGTAAAAAAAACTCCCAAATAAATAAAAATTCCATAAAAATATCCCAGAGTTTGTAGACGCTATAACTTTTGCACAACCCAATCAATATACACTTATTGGGATTTATTTTACCAAAAATATGTAGCAGAATATATATTGGCCTAAATTGATGAAGAAATTAGATTTTTAAATTTTTTTATCGGGTATGTTTTATAGCACAAAGTAAAAATTATATATTTTTTTCAAAACATTTTCTTTTTTTTTGTTTATAGCGCAAAAAATAAAAACTGCAGAAGTGATCAAATACCACCAAAATAAAGCTCTATTTATGGGGAAAAAAAGACATAAATTTTATTTGTATACAGCATTGCACGACTGCAATTGTCAGTTAATCATCAGCCCCGTATCGCAAAAAATGGCTTGGTCATAAAGGGAAGTGTGCATTTTCGCCAGCACACCATTGATCACCGTCCAAAGGTTCTTTATTATAAAGATCACATCACAGAAAGTGCAACGTTTCGGAGCCGCTTAGGACCCCCTCGTCAGACATGTGATAAAGTGTGACAGTGCAGGAACAGAATATAAATGCATAGACCACCAATCAGAATGTACAAAACATGAAAAAAAATGGTGCCACCCCCTCCCTCTGACGTCAGATGACATCAAATCCCCCCAAAATACATTTAAATTCCTCCTGATTCCTATAGAACACTTTTGGAACATTATATGAGTAACATGGCAGCTCTTTCGGATTGGGCGCATCTGATTGATGCACCCCATCTGTTGTATCTGCAATAACACGACCCAGGTGGACCGCATACCCTGGTTTTATGTTACAGATATAATGTTCCAAAAGCGTTCTATAGGAATCAGGAGGATTTTAATGTACTTTGGCGGGATTTGACGTCATCTGACGTCAGAGGGAGGGGGTGGCACCGTTTTTTTCATTATGAGAGATGAGATTGTACACTAAGCTAGCATTGACTCCATACGTGTCATACAAAAGAGGAAGGATGGTGATTGGTCATGTGAACACATCTATAGTGTAATTATTGTGTTCCCGGCTTCATTTGTAGGGAAAGTGAGGTCTGCACCGAGGGTAAAATCTGCTCTCAGTCAAACATTTAGTTCAAAGCAGCAAAAACAAATAGGACCCAGACAGATATTAGGCCACTTAATGCACAAAGGTTAATTGGTGTTTTTTGGTGATCAGCAGACCAGTCTGGGAAGGCAGAGCTGTGTCCTAACTCCTCCACATATTACATACAAGATAAACATTCAGTTATCAATGTTTGAGAGAAAAACAAATAACTAAAAAAGCTAAATTTTTAATATTGGAAAACTAAGGAGTCGGGCCACCTAAAAGTGATATTTGCAGTTATAGATGGAGTCTGATCATTTGAGCTCACACTGGCAGTTGCGTTTATCACCCTCTGAAAAATCATCAGCGGTGGATTGCTTTTCAAAAGTAGCTGAGTGGATATTTACAGGTGAGGAGGCCATACTGCAGCCTACTGAATTTCTTTTTTTTACAATGCAATACTCCACTGCAATGGCATGCCAAGCTGTTGGCGCATGATTATGTTGCAATTCCATTGCCTTCAGTGGGTGCTATTGCCACACCACGAAGCTCACACCAGTGGCGGCCCGTCCAATAGGGGTGCAGGGGTGCCGGATGCATGGGGGGGGGGGTTGATAGCACGTGATTAAGACGTCTAAAAGACTTCAAAAAAGGGAGGGCTTGGGCAGCAGACAATGCGCCTGAAGCCCACCCAGTTGTGTGGGTGGTCTTTGGGCGCATTGTAACACTGATTCTCCTCCCAGCCAATCAGGAAGCAGGTTGTGAGACCCGTTTCCCGATTGGCCGAAAGGAGAAGCGATCTTATTGTCCAAGGGGGAGGAGGATAGAGGAGGGAGGAGATGCACGGCCCGGAGGAGAAGCAGGGGAAGACTGACCGACCCACCAGCCGCCACTGTGACTCCAGGGATGGCTCACCCTAAAGTAAGGAGGCCATCTGTCTCCCGTGGGGGGGGGGGGGTGTTCCCCTCATTCCCTGCATCCATTTCAGTCTCCAAGAGGGAGGCCTTGTCTCCTGCCGAGGGAGGGTAGTGGCACTGATTTGCCTACTCCCCTCTGAATTATCGAGCACCAGCCACCACTGCATCACACCCATGACAATGTGAATGGACCTGAGTAACCACTATGTAAATTTGTAGGGCAGCAAGGGGACGGAAAAAACGCAGATCACCAGTGTGAATAAGGCCTAATTTCTGACTTCCTACATGTTTTGTTTTCTCCGACAGCAAGACCTCTCTGCCTTAAAATAGTGTTAAACCCAAAACCAGAAATGTATATATATGCCACCAGATGTAGCTTGTCACTTGCCACGTCACCTGCCACCAGATGCAGCTTGTCACTTGCCATGTCGCCTGCCACCAGATGCAACTTGTCACTTGTCACATTACCTGCCACCAGAGGCAGCTTGTCACTTGCTACGTCACCTGCCACCAGATGCAGCTTATCATTTGCCATGTCGCCTGCCACCAGATGCAACTTGTCACTTGCCACGTCGCCTGCTACCAGATGCAGCTTGTCACTTGCCACGTCGTCTGCCACCAGATGCAACTTGTCACTTGTCACATCACCTGCCACCAGATGGTGATTTTCAGTTGTCACGTGATCTGCCACTAGATGCGGATTGTCACTTGCCACGTCACCTGCCAGATGTCACTCGTCACATCGCCTGCCACCTAATGCGGATTGTCACTTGCCATGTCACCTGTCACCAGATGTGGATTGTCACTTATTATGCTGCCTGACACCAGCTGCAGATCGTCATATCACCTGCCACCAGATGTCACTTGCCACCACATGCAGATTGTCACTACCTCTGCTAGTGAAAGCAGAAAAAGAGGCTTCTCTCCCTAAGCTTTTCAGCACATGTGAAGGCGGGCAGTGAGAGATCAGGGCTGCACAGGGCTGCCACAGGGCTGCCACAGGGCTGCACAGGGCTGCCAGCGGCTGCACAGGGAGGGCAGAACTGCGGTGATTCAGGGCGGGGGGTGGGCGAAGCAATTTTTCGTGGCCATTATGTCGGCGCAATGGCTGGTGTTGGCGCTTCAATCATGACGGCTCCATGGTTGGTATGGTGTCAGGATGATTGAAGCACATTTTTTCTATTATTACATTGTAATGTAAAATGAAATAGTTCAATTCACCATAATGCAGAATCAGTGGGAGCCCTGAGCATGTCACTTGCCACCAGATGCAGCTTGACACTTGCTACTATCACTTGCTATCAGATGCAGCTTGTCACATCGCCTGCCACCAGAGACCGCTTGTCATTTGCCACGTCACCTGCCACCAGATGCAGCTTGTCACTTGCCACGTCACCTGTCACGCCGCCTGCCACAAGATGCAGCTTATCACTTGCCACCGTCGCCTGCCACCAGATGCAGCTTGTCACTTGCCCCATCACCTGCCACCAGATACAGCTTGTCACTTGCCACGCCGCTTGCCATGCCGCCGGCCACCAGATGCGGATTGTCAGTTGGCAAGTTGCCTGCCACGAGATGCAGCTTGTCACTTGTCACATCACCTGCCACCAGATAGCAAGTGGGCTGCCAGCACACATCAATGGATGCATATATGCAGCAGCCTGGCATTAAAGCTTACCTCCGTGATGCCACATATATGTGTGAGGCCACTGGGACTGTTTCTGTTCAACTGAGAGTAGTATTAAAGCTCCTGTTTCATCTGACATAAAAAAAACACAACATATATACACTGCTCACAAAAACATTTTAATCAGAGTATAGCATCAAGTCAGTTAAACTCCTGGGATATTGATCTGGTCAGTTAAGTAGCACAGGGGGTTGTTAATCAGTTTCAGCTGCTTTGGTGTTAATGAAATTACAGGTGCACTAGATGAGACAACTTTCAAAACAGAAATGGTTTTAACAGGTGGAGGCCATTGACATTTTTTTCCCTACTCATCTTTTCTGACTGTTTTTCACTAGTTTTGCATTTGGCTAGGGTCAGTGTCACTACTGGTAGCTTGAAGAGATACTTGGACCCTATAGGTTGCACAGGCAATCCAACTCCTCCAGTATGGCACACCAATACATGCCATTGCCAGAAGCTTTGCTGTGTCTCCCACTCCCAGCACAGTCTCAAGAACATGGAGGAGATTTCAGGAAAACAGAAAGTTACTCTAGGAGAGCTGGACAGGGCCATAGAAGATCCTAACCCATCAGCAGGACCAGTATCTGCTCCTTTGTGCAAGGAGGAACAGGATGAGCACTGCCAGCAGGCCACTGGTGTTAACGTCTCTGACCAAACAATCAGTAATAGACTTCATGAGGGTGGCCTGAGGGCCTGATGTCCTCTAGTGGGCCCTGTGCTCACTGCCCAGCACTGTGGAGCTTGATTGGCATTTGCCATTGAACACCAGAATTGGCAGGTCCGCCACTGGCGCCCTGTGCTTTTCGCAGATGAGAGCAGGTTCACCTTGAGCACATGTGACAGACGTAAAAGGGTCTGGAGAAGCCATGGAGAATGTTATGCTGCCTGTAACATCATTCAGCATGACCGGTTTGGTGGTGGGTCAGTGATGGTCTGGGTTGGCATATCCATGGAGGGATGCACAAACCTCTACAGACTAGACAATAGCACCCTAACTGCCATTAAGGCCCATTGTCAGACCCTACGCTAGTGCAGTGGATCCTGGGTTCCTCCTGATGTATGACAATGCCCAGCTTCATTTGGCAAGAGTATGCAGCCAGTTCCTGGAGGATGAAGGAATTGATACCATTGAATGGCCCCCAGGCTCGCCAGATTTAATCCAATAGAACACCTCTGGGACATTAGGTTTCGGTCCATCCAATGTCGCCAGGTTGCAAGCCCGCAAACAGTTTGCTAAAGACAAGCAGACTAAGGACATGGATTTACTGGAACCAGGTCCTGTGGTCTGATGAGACCAAGATAAATTTATTTGGTTCAGATGGTGTCAAGCGTGTGTGGCGGCAACCAGATGAGGAGTACCAAGCCAAGCGTGTCTTGCCTGAGTGCTGCTGGCACTGGGGAGCTACAGTTCATTGAGGGAACCATGAATGCCAACATGTACTGTGACATACTGCAGCAGAGCATGATTCCCTCCCTTCGGAGACTGGACCCCAGAGCAGTATTCCAACATGATAACGACCCCAAACACATCTCCAAGAATGACCACTGCCTTGCTAAAGAAGCTGAGGGTAAAGGTGATGGACTGGCCAAGCATGTCTCCAGACCTAAACCCTATTGAGCATCTGTGGGGCATCCTCAAGTGGAAGGTGGAAGAGCGCAAGGTCTTTAACATCCACCAGCTCCGTAATGTCGTCATGGAGGAGTGGAAGGGGACTTCAGTGGCAGCCTGGGAAGCTCTGGTGAACTCCATGCCCAAGAGAATTAAGGCAGTGCTGGAAAATAATGGTGGCCACACAAAATAATGACACTTTGCCCCAATTTGGACATTTTCACTTAGGGGGAAATAATGGTGTCCACACAAAATATTGACATTTTGGGCCCAATTTGGACATTTTTACTTAGGGGTGTACTCACTTTTGTTGCCAGTGGTTTAGACATTAATGGCTGTGTGTTGATTTATTTTGAGGGGACAGCAAATTTACACTGTTATACAAGCTGTACACTCACTACTTTACATTGTAGCAAAGTGTCATTTCTTCAGTGTTGCCACATGAAAAGATATAATAAAATATTTACAAAAATGTGAGGGGTGTACTCCCTTTTGTGAGATGCTATATATATATATATATATATATATATATATATATAGATAGATAGATATACTGTATATATATATATATATATATATATATATATATATATATATATATATATATATATAGATAGATAGATATTCAATACTTCTCTGCAATATATGCACATTTCTTGCACAAAGAAGTACCTTCTGATCTTCCAGAAATCCAGTGTGAGCTGACAGCGCTGCCTCTGCTGCATTGAAATCCTGAGCAGTGTTGTCAACCCTGCCCAGTTCTCATCTGTTGGACTACAGACCCCCCGCCCCCCGTCTTCATAGCATACATTTTGATAACCCAGAGATTTCAGCATAGTAGTAGCATCGTGTTGTCAGCTCACTACAGAAGATTAGGAGCTCACTGGATTTCTGATGGATCAACGGGTCATTTTCTGTACTTGCAGGTTTTGTAAAGAAACAAAGCATGGCAAAATGTGCATGTACTGGAAGGATGTACTGAATATGTTTTTGCTTTATTTTGCCTGGGTGGCAATGAAGACAACTGAACTAAACTGCGATATATTTTCATCAAAAAAAGTGCAGTGCTAGTATATATAAATTTTTTCAAAGTATCTCGTGCAAAAAAAACAAATAATATGAATTAAAGTGCTTAAATATGCAGAAAAGTAAATAAATATGATAAAAATGGCATCAAATACATACATTACATCTATTATCTCAGCCCACTATATTATGGCCCCTGATGGTGTCACATATGACAAAACGAGTAGGGCGGAGCTAGGATACACGACACACAACATACCACACATGCACGGCCCAATCATAGCCATATTTGAATTGGGTGGCTGGAATTGTTCTCTTTGATGTAGTATACACGCTTGAATATCACTATACTTGTAAGTGCAATACTTTATCAAACGTTTTTTATTGTATTTATTTACTTATTTGCACATTTAAGCACTTTGATTCATAATTTTTGCTTTTCTGCACAATATACTTTGAGAAAGTTTATATATACTAGCACTGCACTTTTTTTGTTTCTATACTGTGATACTTTCACCAGAGTATTGTGACAGCAGTTTTCTTTATTTTAGGCTTTAGTGCGAGAAATTTATTTTCTCCATTTTATGTCATCAGTATTACAGAACAATTCCTGTTGTATGTGACTTACTACTAGTTAAACCATGACCTGGATGAATGAAAACCTTCATGGACACAGTATCTAACAAAAATATTTTATTATATCTTTTCATGTGACAACACTGAAGAAATGACACTTTGCTACAATGTAAAGTAGTGACTGTACAGCTTGTATAACAGTGTAAATTTGCTGTCCCCTCAAAATAACTCAACACACAGCCATTAATGTCTAAACCGCCGGCAACAAAAGTGAGTACACCCCTAAGTAAAAATGTCCAAATTGGGCCCAAAATGTCAATATTTTGTGTGGCCACCATTATTTTCCAGCACTGCCTTAACCCTCTTGGGCATGGAGTTCCCCAGAGCTTCATAGGTTGCCACTGGAGTCCTCTTCCACTCCTCCATGACGACATCACAGCAGGGGTGGACTGACCCATCGGGCACTTAGGCCCCATGAGAGGCTCTGCAACATAGTCAGGCTGGGACAGGAGTCGGTTGTAATAATACCCCTCACAGTGCGCTGCTCCCTGCCGGTTCCTCCTCCCCGCCCGGTCCACCCCTGGTGCTTGTACATGACATCACCTGGGACGGACAAGGAGGAGGGACCAGAGGGGAGCAACGTGCTGTGAGAGGCATTATTATAGGCATAGGTTGAGGGAGGGGAGGCAGCCAGCCAGTGCAGATGTAGGGGGCCCAGGCTCCCACACTCAACAATCACCCTGTGACAGCCAACCCCTCCATCCCTCTGCTGACAGCCTGCACACCACACAAGCTACGGAGCTCCCCCCCCCCCCCTCGGCTATGGTATTCTCATAGACAGAAGGGGGAGGAGGCACATTGCACTCTGTCACTGTGTATGGTTTATTAATGGCTACAGAGGAGGGGGACAAGTAATGGATGCACAGAACACATTAGAGAGTGCTGGGGGGTCGGGACAAATCATTGTACCCCCCAAAATCAAAGAAATGCTACAGAGGACCTGTGTCCTCCCTCCCACCCCCCCCCCCAGGTGTCACCCTGTGTCCCCACAGTGTCCCCGTGTCCTCTCCCCCCTCCACACTGTGTCCCTCTGTCCTTGGCATCCCCCTCTGTCCCTGGCGTCCCCCTCTGTCCCTGGTGTCCCCCTCTGTCCCTGGTCGCACTGCGTCCCTCTATCCCTGGCGTCCCTCTCTATCCTTGTTGCACTGCAGCCCTCTGTCCCTGGCGTCCCTCTCTGTCCTTGTCTCACTGCGTCCCTCTATCCCTCTCTGTCCTCGTCACACTACGTACCTCTGTCCCTGGCGTCCCTCTCTGTCCTCGTCACACTGCGTCCCTTGCATCCCTCTCTGTCCTCGTCACACTGCGTCCCTCTGTCCCTGGCGTCCCTCTCTGTCCTTGTCTCACTGCGTCCCTCTATCCCTCTCTGTCCTCGTCACACTACGTACCTCTGTCCCTGGCGTCCCTCTCTGTCCTCGTCACACTGCGTTCCTTGCATCCCTCTCTGTCCTCGTCACACTGCGTCCCTCTGTCCCTGGCGTCCCTTTCTGTCCTTGTCACACTGCGTTCCTCTGTCCCTGGCGTGCCTCTCAGTACTCATTGCACTGCGTCCCTCTGTCTCTGGCGTCCCTCTCTGCTGACAGCCCTCACACCACACAAGCTACGGAGCTTCCCCCCCTCCTCGGCTACGGTATTCTCATAGACAGGAGGGGGAGGGGGCACATTGCACTCTGTCACTGTGTATGGTTTATTAATGGCTACAGAGGAGGGGGACAAGTAATGGATGCACAGCACACATTAGAGAGTGATGGGGGGAGAGGACTTGTGCTGGGGGGTCGGGACAAATCATTGTACCCCCCCAAAATCAAAGAGATTCTACAGAGAGATCCTCCCTCCCACCCCTCCCCCCTGGCGTCACCCTGTGTCCCCACAGCGTCCCCGTGTCCTCTCCCCCCTCCACACTGTGTTCCTCTGTCCTTGGCATCCCCCTCTGTCCCTGGCGTCCCCCTCTGTCCCTTGTGTCCCCCTCTGTCCTGGTCGCACTGCTTCCCTCTATCCCTGGCATCCCTCTCAGTCCTCGTTGCACTGCAGCCCTCTGTCCCTGGCGTCCCTCTCTGGCCTTGTCTCACTGCGTCCCTCTATCCCTCTCTGTCCTCGTCACACTACGTACCTCTGTTCCTGGCGTCCCTCTCTGTCCTCGTCGCACTGCGTCCCTCTGTCCCTGGCGTCCCTCTCTGTACTCATTGCACTGCGTCCCTCTGTCTCTGGCGTCCCTCTCTGTACTCATTGCACTGCGTCCCTCTGTCTCTGGCGTCCCTCTCTGTACTCATCGCACTGTGTCCCTCTGTTCCTGGCATCCCTCTGTCCTGGTTGCACTCCGTCCCTCTGTCTGGCATCCCTCTCTGTCCTTGACGTCCCTCTCTGTCCTGGTCGCACTGCGTCCCTCTGTTCCGACCCCTCCATCCCTCTGCTGACAGCCTGCACACCACATGAGCTACGGAGCTTCCCCCCCTCCTCGGCTACGGTATTCTCATAGACAGGAGAGGGAGGGGGCACATTGCACTCTGTCACTGTGTATGGTGTCCCTCTCTTTCCTGGTCACAGTGCATCCCTCTGTCCTTGGTGTCCCTCTGTCCTCATTGCACTGCATCCCACTATCCCTGGCATCCCTCTGTCCTCAGCGCACTGTGTCCCTTTTTCCCTGGTGTCCCTCTGTCCCTGGCGTCCCTCTGTGTCCTCGTCTCATTGCATCCCTCTGTCCCTGGCATCCCTCTCTACACTGGTCACACTGCATCCCTCTGCCCATGGTGTCCCTCTCTGTCCTTATCGCACTGTGTCCCTCTGTCCTTGGCGTCCCTCTCTGTCCTCATCTCATTGCATCCCTCTGTCCCTGGCATCCCTCTCTACACTGGTCACACTGCATCCCTCTGCCCATGGTGTCCCTCTCTGTCCTTATCGCACTGCATCCCTCTGTCCCTGTCCTCGTTGCACTGCGTCCCTTTGTCGCTGGTGTCCCTCTGTCCCAGGCGTCCTTCTGTGTCCTGGTCGCACTGCGTCCCTCTGTCCTTGGTGTTCCTCTCTATCCTCGTCGCACTACGTCCCTCCCTGGTGTCCCTCTCTGTCCTGGTCGCACTGCATCCCTCTGTCCCTGGCATCTCTCTGTCCTTGGCGTCCCTCTGTCCCTGGCGTCCCTGTCTGTCCTCGTCACACTGTGCCCCTCTGTCCCTTGTGTCCCTGTCTGTCCTTGTTGCACTGCGTCCCTCTGTCCTTGGGGTTGCTCTGTCCCTGGCGTCCCTCTCTGTCCTGGTTGCAGTACGTCCCTCCCTGTCCCTGGTGTCCCTCTCTGTCCTCCTCCTTCAGCATCCCCTAAAAGGTAACTATTATAGGGGGCTCAGGACAATAAGGGCTTGTTTACATTTGCAGTTTGGGGGTTATAAAACCCCCATAGATGAACCCTGCTTTTTACCAACCCCCAACTGCACCCCACTATAGTGGTCAGGGCTGTACACATGTTGTAACAGGAATTATACACCCTGTCACACTTAACAGATATATCGCCTGCCAAAAAGTACCCATTCAAGTGAATGGGGCCACTCTGCAAGCACCTTGCAACCTTGTGCAGCACAGCGACCAAGGGGCTAAAGCAGGCATTTTATCGCATTTGGATCCCACACTGCCATGCATTGCACACAGTTGCAGGGTGTTTGCAGAGCGGCCCCATTCACTTGAATGGGACGACTGCAACATGTGTACACCCCTGGCCAGTGGGCGGATTTGGTGGGATGGCCAGTGGGCAGTCCCTGGGGAATGTTGGTGGTCAGACCTGGGGTAAGGGGGGGGGGGGGTAGCTGCCCAGGCCTAAAGCTATGTATGGGGCCCCAAAATTTCTGATGGCTGCCCTGAGAGACAGTGCTGAGTCTGGAGGATCCCAGAGCTGAGACACTGCAGCAGCAATATACTCGGCTTTGTGCCCTGTGTTCTGCTTTGTTCTCTGCTGTGTGCCCCATGCTCTGCTGTGTACTGTCTGATGTGCCTTGTGCCCCGTGATGTGCCCTGTGTGCCCCATGCACTGTTATACAAGCTGTACACTCATTACTTTACATTGTAGCAAAGTGACAGGCTGCCACTGATACTGTATAAATATTTATTTATATCAAGCATATTAACAAAAACAAAATGTAATATATTTGGCACCTTACCAGTCTTTATATTTGGTGGCTCCAACTATTTTTCCTTAATAATGCTTTTTTTTCCTCTTTATTTTCACCTGATAATTCTGTGAACAACAACTCCCGGTCCCTGGATGACAACATTTTTTTCTTTTCTGTAACAGTGGAGGCTGCCACAGTAGCCACCCAGGCTGGACTACTTTAGAAATGCCTTTATTTGTCTCCATTACATGTAAAGGGAATATTCATTTTTTTGTTTTGGGTTTAGATGTGCTTTAAGACATGTGGGCATTTGCCATTGCATATCTTTGCGATTACATTGAAAAATGCCAATTTTCACGTTGAACTAATGGATGTAAGCTCTGTTTCTGACCTAAATGATTGTTTTGTATTAATCACTTAGTGACTGCCCACTGTACATTCAATGTGACAGGGAGGCCGCTCTGTGCCAGATCACATACCTAGTACATAATCTGACGCTTCCAGGTCTGGGGCAACCCACTCCTGCTGTGATTGGACACAGTAGGAGCCAGTGAGCGGGTCCAGCGGACTCGATGTCCACTGGGACCCACCGATCATTCAGGACACAAGCAGAATGGCAGTCTGTCTGTGTAAGCAATGCAGATTTTCGTTCTGTCAGTAGGGAAGACATTGATCCTGTGTTTCTGCTAAGCAGGAACATGGATCTCTGCCTTTCCCTAGTAAAAACATCTCCCTCACAGTGAATAAGCATAACCTAGGCATACATTTAATCCTTTGATCGCCCCTGGTGTTAACCCCTTCCCAGCCAGTGTCATTAGTACAGTGACAGTGCATATTTTTAGCACTGATCACTGTAATAGTACCATTGGTCCCCAAAAATTGTCAAAAGTGTCAGTTAGATGTCCGATTTGTCCGCTGCAATATCGCAGTCCTGCTGTAAGTCGCTGATTGCAGCCATTACTAGTAAATTAAAATAAATTAAAAATAAATAAATCTATCCCATAGCGAGTAGACGCTATAACTTTTGCGCAAATCAATCAATATAAGCTTCTTGTGATATATTTTACCAATAATATGTAGCAGAATACATATTAGCCTAAATTTATGAAGAAATTCGATTTTTTACAATTTTTATTGGATATGTATAATAGCAGAAAGTAAAAAATATTGTTTTTTTTTGGTTTTCAAAATAGGTGATCAAATAGCACCAAAAGAAAGCTCTATTTGTGGGGAAAATGGACAAATGGTTTATTTGGGTACAGCATCGCTCGACCGTATCGCAAAAAATGGCCTGGTCAGGAAGGGGGTAAAACCATCTGGAGTGGTTAAACCAAAAACCTTGCTTTTGAAAATGTCACTAAAGTATAATATGCACTAGAGGTGTGTCTCCTTGAGCCCATAGTGCCACCTAATGGATAGTCAGTGACTAACACACTGTATGTTAAACTGGCTTGGCAAATGTAAGAAAAAAAACCTCCAGGAACTAGTGCTAGTATTTGTCATCTCTGGAGATGATAACATCAGTGGTGGTGGTGGTGGTACTGATTGACTTTTCCTAAAATGCTTGGCCATCTGGTATAAAAAAAAAGAATACAACATGGGTTGGTGTATCTTTGGTAATGGGGGAAGGCATCTACATGTCTTTGATTGTGTCTAAACCAGAATTTCTGAGCCTTTTGTTAGTCAAGGCACCCTTTAAAATTCTGCACAATTTCGAGGTACCCCATTCTAAAATGTAAAAAAACTAAACTTACTTAATGCAGCATCATCCACATATCAGAAACTCAACATTACAAGGGATTTTTTCTTCCAAAGCATATACCTTTACACAGTGGTACTGACTAGTATTCCAATGTTTCTCTTCTCCCTCAATTTCTCTCACTCATCTAATGTCACCCCGGTGCTAACAGAGAAGGGCAAACAAGGATGCTGGGCAGGCACCGGATGTCCTCCTTATTGACTGATGATGTCATTGTAATGGTGCATAATGAAAACCTGTGGCTTTGTGTAACTAAAAGGCAGGCTTGATCTAGGCTTGAATACAATTTTTGGGCAATTTTTAGGTATTTTTCCAAGGCACCCTGAAGAAAATTGAAGGCACCCCAGTGTGCCTGGGCACCCTGATTGAAAATGGCTGGTCTAGACCTGGAATTGTTTATTGCATGATTCACCTAATGGACAGAAGTAGCACATATGTAGCCACTTCCTTTCACGCCCCTGCAATCATTTTCCTCCCATCCATATTCAGTGGAATTAGGATTATGTCCATCCTTACAGGCAATCATTGGGTCATTGCGGTTTGGCCTACCTTGAATGTGATTCACCTACATAGACTGGCGACAGTGTTTTTTTTAGATTAATTTTTTGTGTTCCAAATCAAGAGTTTCCCCTCAGCCTGCCCTGGAGAACATGCAGGAATGAAGGGAAATTATTTAACTAGGAAAACCGCTTTAAAAATCCAACCAAAGTTATAAGCTTTCCACACTGAAACTACAACATGAAATAAAAGTTTGGCTGGAGTTACACTTTTACCATGTCATACATGTGACCATCTGATTGATTTGGTCCCAAAAACTGCCCTCTTTATATTAGACATGTTTATCAACAATGGTGGTAAGGCATTCCCCCCATTACTACCTGGGAGACTATGACAAAAAAATACTAGGGATGCACCAATACCAAGTCCTCGCTGATACCAATTACCAACACCTATCGCCTAGGAAGAGTTGGTAGAGGGGGAGTTAGGTGAGGGCAGGGAGTAAGGGGGTAAGTGAAGACAGGGTGGGGGGATAACTGAGGATGAAGAAGCACAGGGTTGACGAGGATGAAGAAGCACAGGGGTGATGAGTATGGCAGCAGAGGAGTTCTCTTTCCTGTCTATGTTATCTGCCCCCCTCCATGGCCCTCCATTCCCATGCAGAAGAGCCAGATGGTGAAGATGAGCAGAAAAGTTGAAGACCAGCAGCTCCAGCGCTCCTTGATGCTGATGGAGCTCCAGAGTCTGGGAAGACATTGCTGCCCTGTCCTGCTCCATCTCTGCCCTCATTCCGGACCACACTCCGGGCTCACTTTCATAGCCTCGCTACAGCAGTTATAGCCAGCAATGACAGAGCTCCAAGGAGGGGACACCGGCCCCTCTTGCTCAATAACTTTACATTTCAGCTGTTAGTGGGGAAATCCCACTGACAGCTGAAAAAAAAAGAATCCAGAAGGTATCAGTTTCGGGTATCGGTACATTTGCACGAGTACCGATACCCATGCAAATGCCTAGTATCAGCACCGATACTGGTATCGGTGCAACCCTAAAAAAATACTAGTAAAGTTTAAAAGAACAACTGACAAAGATCTGAACTTTGTGAATCCCCAAAGACTTAGGCTGCATTCACATCTCGGCGTATTGAATCGCGGGCAGATTTGGCGCAAAGTCCAAATTAGCCCCTGAACCATTTTTGGGCAACACCCGTCCCGTGATGTGTGTTGCCGCGATTGCAGCACGCTTTATCGCCCAACAATCACGGCAGACCCGCACCGCGTTTTGAGCTGTTATGCAAATGAATTGTATTTCAAATATGCGTCTCACGTTTTGTCATTCATATATCAGCGCTGTCAAATTGCAGGCAGATTTGCGGCAAAACTGCCCACCATTCAATACGCTGAGATGTGAATGCAGCCTAATTTTGAAACAGCTGCTTACAGTATATTCATCTAGCCAACACAAAATTACAAGAAGTAACAGCAACAAGGTTGGAAGTAGCCGCACTCAAACGATCCAATTTCCAAAAACGATTTTATCAGCTGGACCTTTTGTTCGTTGTCTATATCACTCTTTGATGCAATAAAATCGTTTTTGGAAATTGCATCGTTTGAGTGCGGCTACTTCCAACCTTGTTGCTGTTACTACTTGATTGCTTCATCAGCCTGCACCTGCCCTTGTGAGTCAGCACACCAGATCCACACGAGCTGTGTTACCCTCTGAGCGGTGAGCCTGCACAAAATTACAAGAATTTACAAAGTTAGCTAAAATGGAGGATTTCTACACTTCATAAAATGAGGTAATAGTGACATCTTGTGTTCATCTTGGTGTATTACAGATATACGTCACACGTGTATTTTATAGCTGGCTAGTCTGGTAGGCGCACACATACATATCTCCCAATTTTGAGATAGCAACAAGGGACACTTATTAGCAAAAGTATGTAGGCATAGGACACACCCTCTGCCACACCCCCATAAAGGAAGATTATACAAAAAAAAAAAGGATTAGTTAAACCCACAAGTGTTTTTTTTACTACTATTATTCCTTTATATTGATTTTGAAATTGAAACATGCGGCAATTTAGAAATTGGATGAAAGGTTTAGCACTGGGAAAAACACTTTGAAAGGTAAAAAGTGCATTTATTCTACAACTGTATAAATCAGACCAAAATGAGGGACAGATCAGGAGGAAAGAGGGACAGAGGGACTTTGTTCCATATCAGAAAAAGGATATACCTGTGCTCAGAACCCAATAGCTTGTACATGTATATAATCTACCAGGTGCTAAAGTGGTGTGATCACATGTTAACAGTAATAATACTGGATGGACCCTCTGCACACTGCTATACACCCTTTCAAACAAGCTTTGCAATAAAAATAGGGATAAGGAACTCAATGAGGAAATTTGATGCTATCTGGCCAATATGAATTATAAATATTCTTGTCTATATACGTTATCCTATTAGTGGGTTTTTGTTTTTTTTTTTCTTATTGGATTTGATGGTCATATATCGTTGATAGTATTTAGTAATTACAATTACCCGCTAATATGCATTTTTTTTCTTCTGTTTTGATGTATTCTGTATTTTTCAAGATCAAAAATGTCACTTGCTGACCTCCTCGTGTATATTTATTGCGGCAAGTTGGCTCCACCGTGCAGATCACTGTCTATAGACGGCGATCCGCGCGGCTGCAGTTGCAGGCGGGCGCGGACGCCGCTCTCTTGCCCGCCGCACTCTGTGTGAGTGTGGCCACATGTCGGGCGGACTCGATGTCTGCTGGTGACCCGCCATAGCCTATTACACAGCAAGAACGGGGAACCGCCGATGTAAACACGGCGGTTCCCTGTTCTGTCAGTGGGCAGGACAGAGATCTACTGATCCCTGTCATCTGAATCAGTTATGCCCCTGCCAGCCCAGCCCCCACACAGTTAGAACACGCCTAGGGAACACAGTGAACCCCTTGATTGCCCCTACAGGTAACCCCTCCCCTACCAGTGACATTTATACAGTAATCAGTGGATTTCTTTAGATCTGATAGCTGTATAAAGGTCAATGGTCCCAAAAAAGTGTCAAAAATGTCCGATCTGTCCCCTGCAATATCATAGTCCTGATAAAAATCACAGATCGCTGCCATTACTAGTAAAAAAAAAAGTAAAAATGCCATAAATGAATTCTCATGGTTTGTAAACGTGGCAACTTTTACACAAACCAATCAATTTTTTTTTAACACAAATATATAGAAGAATATATATCGGCCAAAACTGATGAATAAATTCTTTTTTTATAATTTTTTTTGGATATGTATTATAGTAAAAAGTAAAAAATGTTTTTTTTCAAAAAATTGTCACTCTTTTTTGTTTATAGCGGTGATCAGAAGTGATGTAGAGGTGACCAAATGCCACCAAAAGAAAGCTCTATCTGTGGGGGGAAAAAGGAAGTCAATTTCATTTGGGTACAATGTCACACGACTGCGCAATTGTCAGTTAAAGCGGTGCAGTGCTGAATCGCAATAAGTGCTCTGGTCAGGAAGGGGATAAATCCTTCTGGGGCTGAAGTGGTTAAATAAAATCTGCTATAAAAAAAAGTGGGGATATTTCATTCACATATATTACAATACATGTTTAAGCTGGCCAATTGCGTCAAAGTAATGCCTTTTTAGCCAGCCCTACTCTGCTTTGCCACTGCAAATGCTACTGTGGCATCCAGCAGCTCCAGTATTGCACCTAAACCTATCCTCAGATCCATCTCTGGCCAGCTCTGGGGGGGGGGGGGGGGGCAGGAGGGATTGATCAGGACGGCTTAGACACTCGTGGACATCACTGGACAGAGGGACTTCAGGTAAATATTAGGGGGGTATTAGGGGGGGGGGGCTGAGGGGGGCTACTGCACACAGGAGGATTTTTATCCTAATGCGATTAAGATAAAAAAAAACTTCTGCCTTTACAACTCCTTTAAGTATTGTATATCTTAAGCAAAAATTTTTTTCATACATTTTGGATAGAGAGGATAAGGATTAACACCTCTGCCATTTTTTTATGCCTTGTCCCATTGAGGTGTTTTTCCTTTACCACTTTCCTGTTGAACCCATGTGTCAAACACAAAGCCCACGGACCAAATGCAGCTTGCCTGCCCATTTCACAGGGCCCTTGCACCAGGGTTTTTTTTCAGCCGGAACATGGCAGAACCCTGTTCCACCACCTCCAGCTCTCGCCCTCTGTCCCAACTGTCCCTGATTTCGAGGTACTGTCCTTGATTTGGAACAATGTCCCTCTGTCCCTCATTCCTCTTCATTTGACCCTCATTTTGGTCTGATTCATATACCTATATATAAAATGCACTATTTATCTATCAAAAAGTGTTTCCCAGAGCTAAACCTTTCATCCAATTTTTAAATTGCTGCATTTGTACATTTAAAAAGCCAATATAAAAGGAATAGAAGTGGTAAAAAAAAGCACTTGTGGGTTTAACTAATCATTTTTTTTTTAAATAATTCTCCTTTAAGGGGGCATGGCAGGGGGTGTGTCCTATGCCTACATACTTTTGCTAATAGGCGTCCCTCCTTCCCATCTCAGAAAGTTGGGAGGTATGCCCTCTGCTCCCCAATCACCACTGTCCCTTGTAAACATAGAAGGCTTCTGTGTTTATAAGGACAGCTTTCCAACCCTTTTCAACCCTGCATTCTGTACACAGCGCACCCCTGAACTTTGCACTCTGTGCATAGGGCACCCCTGAAACTGTACTCTGTACATAGCGCATTCCTGAACTCCACATATAACGCACTCCTGGTATTTATTGCCTCTTTAAGAACCCCCTTTTAGCGCAGTCTGGCCACACCCACTGTTCAGTGCGATTTGGGGGGGGCATGGTTATGTTCCTGCACCTACTCTCTGAGAAAAGAAGCAGTGCATGAATTTATACAGATGTGCTCCCTTGGGAGTAGCTGGTAGTAGTGGTTCCCCTTATAGCTGCCCTCGATCCCACCATATCGCACACATCCGTAGACACTGACCAGGCTGGCACTTGTTTTTGTTGTTTTATTTAGGGGAAATAACTCGAATGGGGAAAAAGGGGTGACTGTGGGATGCCCAAAGAATTATGGTATACAAACTCCATATGCAGTCCTGTATATGCACACTGGCACTGCAGAACGTCCCTCTGCAGACTGTTACTTCTCACAACTCTCCAGCACATCACTTGCTGACCGTTTCTCCTACAGTTCTCTCTCCAGCACTGAACTTGCAGACTATCACTCCTTCACTTCTCCCCACCACTGCACTTAGTTTCCAGCTCAAAAGGAAATGTATTAAGCTTCTCTACTCTTTTCTCTTCACCACGGCTAGCACATGGTGAGGCCTACACTGTGTCAGCAGGACCTCCGGACCACCCATTACAGGCCAGGGATCCCAAGCCCCTGAATATGGAGCAAAGTACTTGAGTGCTAGCCGGGCCTTTGATGGACTACAACTCCCAGCCCATTCCTCTTCCAGGTCCCACCGACCTGCTTTTCCTCAGTGACACTCCCCTGACTGGCTCCCACAGACTGTCCACTATTCCTCTCCCAACCTGCTTCAGCACAGCTCCCAGGGTCTGTCACTCACCGCCACCGGTGGATCACTTTAAAGTCTCTCTCTCTCTGTAGCACCTCCACTGTTCTCCTGTTCCCTTGTGTGACTCTAGGAATCACCTCCACTCCTGGCTGCACCCGAACCTCCAGGCCTCAAGGTCACCCCCACCCCCAGATGGGGGCGACCTCCCAGGTAGAGGCCTCCACAGCGCCTCCTGCTACATCTCAGTAGACATGTGCAGAGCAAAAAAATTGTTTAGTTTAGTTTCGATTCGTTATTTACATAAGTTTGTTTAGTTGGATTTGTTGCATTTGTTTAATCTGTTTTCGGAATTTGTTTCATTTATTCTTTTTCAAAATGATTAGAAAGTTTTAGAATCAGTTTCAAATCATTTTCAATTTCGAATAGTTTTCGAATTCAAATCGTTTTCTAATCATTTTCCAATTTCCAAGGAGAATTGGGTTGGAGTGGAAGGTGGAGGAATAGAATGGAAAAAGATAAAATACAATAGAGGGGAATATAACAGAAAATGAAAGAATACAATGTGGTGGAGTGGAACAGAGCGGTTGTATTCTAATCTTTTGTTTTCTGTTCTATGCTTTTCTAGTCTATTGTGTTTTTTCTGTTCTATTCCTTTGTTTTCTGTTGTATTTTGTTCTCTTTGGAAATTGGAAAACTATTCAAATTCGAAAACTATTCTAATTTGAAAAGTATTCGAAAACAATTCAAACATTATTCGAATTCGATTTTCATCTGAATTTTCTTTTTCGTTATACGGCTTCGTTTAAAATCGGTACTATTGTAATTCTGAAATTTGGATACATCAGAATTTCCAAAAAATGAAAATTCTTTCTGTCCCAGGCATCCCTCTCTGTCCTCATCGCACTGCGTCCCTCTGTCCCTGGCATCCCTCTCTGTCCTGGTCGCACTGCATGTCTCTGTCCCTGGCGTCCCTCTTTGTCCTTGGGGTCCCTCTCTGTCCTCATCGCACTGCATCCCTCTGTCCTGGTTGCACTGCGTCCCTCTGTCCCTGACATCCCTCTCTGCCCTCGACACACTGTGCTCCTCTGTCCCTGGCATCCCTCTCTGTCCTTGTCACACTGCGTTCCTCTGTCCCTGGTGTCCCTCGGTCCTCATTGTACTGTGTTCCTCTGTTCCTGGCATCCCTCTGTCCTCATCACACTGCGTCCCTCTGTCCCTGGCGTCCCTCTCTGTACTTGTCGCACTGCTTCCATCTGTCCCTGACATCCCTCTCTGTCCCAGGCGTCCCTCTTTGTCCTAATTGCACTGTGTCCCTCTGTCCCTGGGCATCCTTTTCTGTCCTCATCGCACTGCATCCCTCTGTCCCTGGTGTGCCTGTCTGTCCTTGTCGTACTGTGTCCCTCTGTCCCTGGCGTCCCTCTCTCCTGGTCGCACTACATCCATCTGTCCCTGGTGTCCCTCTCTGTCCTTGGGGTCCCTTTCTGTCCTCGTCGCACTGCGTCCCTCTGTCCTGGTTGCACTGCATCCCTCTGTCCCTGGTGTTCCTCTCTGCCCTCGACACACTGTGCTCCTCTGTCCCTGGCATCCCTCTCTGTCCTTGTCACACTGCGTTCCCCTGTCCCTGGTGTCCCTCTGTCCTCGTCGCACTGTGTTCCTCTGTCCCTGGCGTCCCTCTCTGTCCTCATCGCACTGCGTCCCTCTGTCCCTGACGTCCCTCTCTGTCCTTGTCGCACTGCGTCCCTCTGTCCCTGGCGTCCCTCTCTGCCCTTGTCACACCACTTCCATCTGTCCCTGGCATCTCTCTCTGTCCCAGGCTTCCCTCTCTGTCCCAGGCGTCCCTCTTTTTCCTAATTGCACTGCGTCCCTCTGTCCCTGAGCATCCCTCTCTGCCCTGGGTGCACTGCATCCCTCTGTCCCTGGCATCCCTCTCTGTCCTCATCACACTGCATCCCTCTGTCCCCGGCGTGCCTGTCTGTCCTTGTTGTACTGTGTCCCTCTTTCTCTGATGTCCCTGTCTGTCCTCGTCGCACTGCGTTCCTTTGTCCCTGGCGTCCCTCTGTCTTCGTCGCATTGTGTCCCTCTGTCCCTGGCGTCCCTCTCTGTCCTGATCGCACTGCGTCCCTCTGTCCATGGTGTCCCTCTCTGTCCTTGGCGTTCCTCTGTCTTTGTCACACTGCGTCCCTCGCATTCCTCTCTCTCTCCTTGGTGTCCCTCTCTGTCCTGGTCGCACTGCGTCCCTCTGTCCCTGACATCCCTCTGTCCCTGTCGTCCCCCTCTGTCCTGGTCACACTGCGTCCCTCTGTCCCTGGCATCGCTCTCTGTCCTAGTCGCACTGCGACTGTGTCCCTCTGTCCCTGGCGTCCCTCTCTGTCCTGATCGCACTGCGTCCCTGTGCCCCTGGCGTCCCTCTCTGTCCTCGTCGCACTGCATCCCTCTGTCCCTGGTGTCCCTCTCTGCCCTTGCCACACTGCGTCCTTTTGTCCCTAGCGTCCTTCTCCGTCCCAGGCGTCCCTCTGTCCTCGTTGCACTGCATGCCTCTGTCCCTGGCATCCCTCTCTGTCCCTGGCATCCCTCTCTGTCCTCGTCGCACTGCATCCCTGTGTCCTTGGCGTCCCTCTCTGTCCTCGTCGCATTGCGTCCCTCTATCCCTGGCATCCCTGTCGGTCCTGGTTGCACTGCGTCTTTCTGTCCCTGGCATCCCTCTCTATCCTGGTCGCACTGCGTCCCTCTGTCCCTGGCATTCCTCTGTCCTGGTCGCACTGCATCCTTCTATCCCTGGCATCCCTCTCTGTCCTTGGTGTCCCTCGCTGTCCTGGTCGCACTGCATCATTCTGTCCCTGGCGTCCCTCTCTGTCCCAGGCGTCCCTCTTTGTCCTAATCGCACTGTGTCCCTCTGTCCCTGGCATCCCTCTCTGTCCTCATCACACTGCATCCCTATGTTCCTGGCGTGCCTGTCTGTCCTTGTCGTACTGTGTCCCTCTTTCTCTGATGTCCCTGTCTGTCCTCGTCGCACTGCGTTCCTTTGTCCCTGGCGTCCCTCTGTCTTCATCGCATTGTGTCCCTCTGTCTCTGGTGTCCCTGTCTGTCCTGGTCGCACTGCGTCCCTGGCGTCCCTTTGTCCTCGTCGCATTGTGTCCCTCTGTCCCTGGCGTCCCTCTCTGTCCTGGTCACACTGCGTCCCTCTGTCCATGGTGTCCCTCTCTTTCCTTGGCGTCCCTCTGTCTTTGTCGCACTGCGTCCCTCGCATTCCTCTCTCTCTCTCCTTGGCGTTCCTCTCTGTCCTGGTCGCACTGCATCCCTCTGTCCCTGGCATCCCTCTGTCCCTGTCGTCCCTCTCTGTCCTGGTCACACGGTGTCCCTCTGTCCCTGGCACCGCTCTCTGTCCTGGTCGCACTGCGACTGCGTCCCTCTTTCCCTGGCGTCCCTCTCTGTCCTGATCGCACTGCGTCCGTCTGTCCCTGGCGTCCCTCTCTGTCCTCATCGCACTGCATCCATCTGTCCCTGGTGTCCCTCTCTGCCCTTGTCACACTGCGTCCCTCTGTCCCTGGCGTCCTTCTCTGTCCCAGGCGTCCCTCTGTCCCAGGCGTCTCTCTGTCCTTGTTGCACTGCATGCCTCTGCCCCTGGCATCCCCCTCTGTTCCTGGCATCCCATTCTGTCCTCGTCGCACTGCATTCCTCTGACCTTGGTGTCCCTCTCTGTCCTCGTCGCATTGCATCCCTCTATGCCTGGCGTCCCTCTCTGTCCTGGTTGCTCTGCGTCTTTCTTTCCCTAGCATCCCTCTCTGTCCTGGTCGCACTGCGTCCCTCTGTCCCTGGCATCCCTCTGTCCTGGTCGCACTGCATCCCTCTATCCTTGGCGTCCCTCTTTGTCCTTGGCGTCCCTCTCTATCCTGGTCACACTGAGTCCCTCTGTCCCTGGCGTCCCTCTCTGTCCTTGGCATCCCTCTCTGTCTTTGGTGTCCCTCTGTCCTGGTCCCTCTGTCCTTGGTGTCCTTCTTGGTCCTTGTCACACTGCGTCCCTCTGTCCCTGGCATCCCTCTGTCCTCATCGCACTGTGTCCCTCTGTCCTGGTTGCGCTGCCTCCCTCATTTCCTGGCATCCCGCTCTGCCCTCATCACACTGCGTCCCTCTGTCCCTGCTGTCTCTCTCTGCCCTTGTCGCACTGCACCCCTTTGTCCTTGGCGTCACTCTCTGTCCTCGTCACACTGCGTCCTTCTGTCACTGGTGTTCCTCTGTCCTCGTCGCACTGCATCCCTCTGTCCCTGGTGTCCCTCTCTGCCCTCGTCACACTGCGTCCTTTTGTCCCTAGCGTCCTTCTCCGTCCCAGGCGTCCCTCTGTCCTCGTTGCACTGCATGCCTCTGTCTCTGGCATCCCTCTCTGTCCCTGGCATCCCTCTCTGTCCTCGTCGCACTGCATCCCTCTGTCCTTGACATCCCTCTCTGTCCTCGTCGCATTGCGTCCCACTATCCCTTGCGTCCCTCTCTGTCCTGCTTGCACTGCGTCATTCTGTCCCTGGCATCCCTCTCTGTCCTGGTCGCACTGCGTCCCTCTGTCCCTGGCATTCCTCTGTCCTGGTCGCACTGCATCCCTGGCATCCCTCTCTGTCCTCGGCGTCCCTCTCTGTCCTGGTCGCACTGCATCATTCTGTCCCTGGCGTCCCTCTCTGTCCCAGGCGTCCCTCTTTGTCCTAATCGCACTGCGTCCCTCTGTCCCTTGCATCCCTCTCTGCCCTGGGTGCACTGCATCCCTCTGTCCCTGGCATCCCTCTCTGTCCTCATCGCACTGCATACCTATGTCCCTGTCATGCCTGTCTGTCCTTGTCGTACTGTGTCCCTCTGTCTCTGGTGTCCCTGTCTGTCCTCGTCGCACTGCGTCCCTGGCGTCCCTCTGTTCTCGTCGCATTGTGTCCCTCTGTCCCTGGCGTCCCTCTCTGTCCTGGTCACACTGCGTCCTTCTGTCCATGGTGTCCCTCTCTGTCCTTGGCGTCCCTCTGTCTTTGTCGCACTGCGTCCCTCGCATTCCTCTCTCTCTCTCCTTGGCGTTCCTCTCTGTCCTGGTCGCACTGCATCCCTCTGTCCCTGGCATCCCTCTGTCCCTGTCGTCCCTCTCTGTCCTGGTCACACGGTGTCCCTCTGTCCCTGGCACCGCTCTCTGTCCTGGTCGCACTGCGACTGCGTCCCTCTTTCCCTGGCGTCCCTCTCTGTCCTGATCGCACTGCGTCCGTCTGTCCCTGGCGTCCCTCTCTGTCCTCATCGTACTGCATCCATCTGTCCCTGGTGTCCCTCTCTGCCCTTGTCACACTGCGTCCCTCTGTCCCTGGCGTCCTTCTCTGTCCCAGGCGTCCCTCTGTCCCAGGCGTCTCTCTGTCCTTGTTGCACTGCATGCCTCTGCCCCTGGCATCCCCCTCTGTTCCTGGCATCCCATTCTGTCCTCGTCGCACTGCATTCCTCTGACCTTGGTGTCCCTCTCTGTCCTCGTCGCATTGCATCCCTCTATGCCTGGCGTCCCTCTCTGTCCTGGTTGCTCTGCGTCTTTCTTTCCCTAGCATCCCTCTCTGTCCTGGTCGCACTGCGTCCCTCTGTCCCTGGCATCCCTCTGTCCTGGTCGCACTGCATCCCTCTATCCTTGGCGTCCCTCTTTGTCCTTGGCGTCCCTCTCTATCCTGGTCACACTGAGTCCCTCTGTCCCTGGCGTCCCTCTCTGTCCTTGGCATCCCTCTCTGTCTTTGGTGTCCCTCTGTCCTGGTCCCTCTGTCCTTGGTGTCCTTCTTGGTCCTTGTCACACTGCGTCCCTCTGTCCCTGGCATCCCTCTGTCCTCATCGCACTGTGTCCCTCTGTCCTGGTTGCGCTGCCTCCCTCATTTCCTGGCATCCCGCTCTGCCCTCGTCACACTGCGTCCCTCTGTCCCTGCTGTCTCTCTCTGCCCTTGTCGCACTGCACCCCTTTGTCCCTGGCGTCACTCTCTGTCCTCGTCACACTGCGTCCTTCTGTCACTGGTGTTCCTCTGTCCTCGTCGCACTGCATCCCTCTGTCCCTGGTGTCCCTCTCTGCCCTCGTCACACTGCGTCCTTTTGTCCCTAGCGTCCTTCTCCGTCCCAAGCGTCCCTCTGTCCTCGTTGCACTGCATGCCTCTGTCTCTGGCATCCCTCTCTGTCCCTGGCATCCCTCTCTGTCCTCGTCGCACTGCATCCCTCTGTCCTTGACGTCCCTCTCTGTCCTCGTCGCATTGCGTCCCACTATCCCTTGCGTCCCTCTCTGTCCTGCTTGCACTGCGTCTTTCTGTCCCTGGCATCCCTCTCTGTCCTGGTCGCACTGCGTCCCTCTGTTCCTGGCATTCCTCTGTCCTGGTCGCACTGCATCCCTGGCATCCCTCTCTGTCCTCGGCGTCCCTCTCTGTCCTGGTCGCACTGCATCATTCTGTCCCTGGCGTCCCTCTCTGTCCCAGGCGTCCCTCTTTGTCCTAATCGCACTGCGTCCCTCTGTCCCTTGCATCCCTCTCTGCCCTGGGTGCACTGCATCCCTCTGTCCCTGGCATCCCTCTCTGTCCTCATCGCACTGCATACCTATGTCCCTGTCATGCCTGTCTGTCCTTGTCGTACTGTGTCCCTCTGTCTCTGGTGTCCCTGTCTGTCCTCGTCGTACTGCGTCCCTGGCGTCCCTCTGTTCTCGTCGCATTGTGTCCCTCTGTCCCTGGCGTCCCTCTCTGTCCTGGTCACACTGCGTCCCTCTGTCCATGGTGTCCCTCTCTGTCCTTGGCGTCCCTCTGTCTTTGTCGCACTGCGTCCCTCGCGTTCCTCTCTCTCTCTCCTTGGCGTCCCTCTCTGTCCTGGTCGCACTGCATCCCTCTGTCCCTGGCATCCCTCTGGCCCTGTCGTCCCTCTCTGTCCTGGTCACACGGCATCCTTCTGTCCCTGGCATCGCTCTCTGTCCTGGTCGCACTGCGACTGCGTCCCTCTTTCCCTGGCGTCCCTCTCTGTCCTGATCGCACTGCGTCCCTCTGTCCCTGGCGTCCCTCTCTGTCCTCATCGCACCGCATCCATCTGTCCCCGGTGTCCCTCTCTGTACTTGTCACACTGCGTCCCTCTGTCCCTGGCGTCCTTCTCTGTCCCAGGTGTCCCTCTGTCCTTGTTGCACTGCATGCCTCTGTCCCTGGCATCCCCCTCTGTTCCTGGCATCCCACTCTGTCCTTGTTGCACTGCATCCCTCTGTCCTTGGTGTCCCTCTATGTCCTCGTCGCATTATGTCCCTCTATCCCTGGCGTCCCTCTCTGTCCTGGTTGCTCTGCGTCTTTCTGTCCCTAGCATCCCTCTCTGTCCTGGTCGCACTGCGTCCCTCTGTCCCTGGCATCCCTCTGTCCTGGTCGCACTGCATCCCTCTATCCTTGGCGTCCCTCTTTGTCCTTGGGGTCCCTCTCTATCGTGGTCACACTGCATCCTTCTATCCCTGGCGTCCCTCTCTGTCCTTGGCATCCCTCTCTGTCCTTGGCGTCCCTCTGTCTTGGTCCCTCTGTCCTTGGTGTCCTTCTCGGTCCTTGTCACACTGCGTCCCTCTGTCCCTGGCATCCCTCTGTCCTCGTCGGACTGTGTCCCTCTGTCCTGGTTGCACTGCCTCCCTCTTTTGCACTGGTTGCACTGCGTCTTTCTATCCCTGGCATCCCTCTCTGTCCTGGTCGCACTGCGTCCCTCTGTCCATGGTGTCCCTCTCTGTCCTTGCCGTCCCTCTGTCCTTGTTGCACTGCCTCCCTCATGTCCCTCTCTGTCTTTGGTGTCCCTCTCTGTCCAGGACGCACTGCGTCCCTCTGTCCCTGGCATCCCTCTCGATCCTGGTCGCACTGCGTCCCTCTGTCCCTGGCATCCCCCTCTGTCCCTGTCACACTGCCTCCCTCTGTCCCTGGCATCCCTCTCTGTCCTTGTCACACTGCGTCCCTCTGCCCATGGCGTCCCTCTCTGTCCTCATCGCACTGCATCCCTCTGTCCCTGGCGTCCCTCTCTGCCCTCGTCACACTGCGTCCCTCTGTTCCTGCTGTCTCTCTCTGCCCTCGTCGCACTGCATCCCTCTGTCCCTGGAGTCCCTCTCTGTCCTCGTCGCACTGCGTTCCTCTGTCCCTGGTGTCCCTCTCTGTCCTCATCGCACTGCGTCCCTCTGCCCCTGGCGTCCCTCTCTGCCCTTGTCACATTGCGTCCCTCTGTCCCTGGCATCACTCTCTGTCCCAGGCATTCCTCTCTGTCCTCATTGCACTGTGTCCCTCTGTCCCTGGCGTCCCTGTCTGTCCTTGTCGTACTGCGTCCCTCTGTCCCTGGCATCCCTTTGTCCTGGTTGCACTGTGTCCCTTGATCCCTGTCGTCCCTCTCTGTCCAGGTGATACTGCGTCCCTCTGTCCATGGTGTCCCTCTCTGTCCTTGCTGTCCCTCTGTCCTTGTTGCACTGCCTCCCTCATGTCCCTCTCTGTCTTTGGTGTCCCTCTCTGTCCAGGACGCACTGCGTCCCTCTGTCCCTGGCATCCCTCTCGATCCTGGTCCCACTGCGTCCCTCTGTCCCTTGCATCCCCCTCTGTCCTTGTCACACTGCCTCCCTCTGTCCCTGGCATCCCTCTCTGTCCTTGTCACACTGCGTCCCTCTGCCCATGGCGTCCCTCTCTGCCCTCGTCATACTGTGTCCCTCTGTCCCTGGCATCCCTCTGTCCCAGGTGTCCCTCAGTCCTCGTCGCACTGCATGCCTGTTCCCGTCTCTCCCTACGGTGTCTGTCTCCCTGCATCACGTTGATCCTGTCTCTCCCTGCGGTCCCTGTCTCCGTACGTCACGCTGCTCCTGACTCCCTGTGGACCCTGTCTCCCTACGGTCCCTGTCTCCCTGTGTCATACTGCTCCCGTCTCTCCCTGCGGTACCCGTCTCCCTGCGTCACACTGTTCCTGTCTCTCCCTACGGTCCCTGTCTCCCTC
>BLSH010464812.1:176330-189580 GCA_018402905.1 Glandirana rugosa
GATCGTAGCGATCGTTGTTCTATGCAGAGCTTGATCTGCAACTCAAAGCAGCGGTATGTGAAATCTCTAATTTCTGCTATCTGTCCTCAGAGCAACAGCACAGACAGCAGTAGTAAAGTAATCTATCTCAGGATGCAGGATCAGGTCTTAAAATGGCTAAAATCTGTCCCTCACGCCGTCAGCTACCTTTCCCTATACTAACCCAAGGAGCATGTGACTGCAGCACTGTGACTCCAGCTTATAAAGAGGCTGGGTCACATGATGCACCGGCCAATCACAGCCATGCCATTAGTAGGCATGGCTGTGATGGCTTCTAAGGGCAAACCAGTGAAACACTTGTTGATTGGCTGCCCTGCAGCTTCTCAACACGTGGAGTAAAATAGCAGAACCCCGGACCGAACCCGAACGATTTTTGAAATGTCCGGGTCCGGGTCCGTGCCACGGACACCCTAAAGTTCGGTACGGACCCGAACGTTACAGTCCGGGTTCGCTCAACACTACTGTTTATATATACATTTTTATTTTTGCTTTTGGCACTGCACATTTTTTGTGATGAATTATTTGCTGTTAAATGTTAAAAAAAAAACACCTATAATTTTGTATATTGTGAAAATTTTGGATTTTGTATCTAGCAGGGGAGATTTCTACAGAAGCAGAATGTAAAAAAGGCACAGAAACCATGCAGATTTAATATATGCATTATATTTATTGCAAAATGCAGTAACGTCTACAAAATTCTTGTGAGCTGTGAAGCACACTTTCTTTTAGCTTATTATTACTTTAAGTGCAATACACAGTAGTTTATAGCAGTGCATAAGAAGAATAGTGTAAAGCAGTGTTTCCCAAACAGTGTACTAAAGCCAGCCTGTGCTTTCTACATAATAAGGTAACAAGTTCTCTTTAGGCCTCATACACACGGACGTTTCTAAAAAAATAAACAAAACGTCGGGCCCGACGTCAAGGAAAAAAAGTCGGCGTTTTTCGGCGTTATGCATCGGCGTTTTTGACCGTTAGTGAGCGTCGGCGTCAATAGGCGTTTTTTTTAAAAAAAATCATCCCTCTGCTATTTTTCAACCTAAAAACGTCGGCGTCAAAAAACGCCGGAAAACGCCGGTATAATATTAGGTGGCGTTTGTTGGCATATTGTGGCGTCGGCGTCAAAAAATGCCAAAACGTTACAGCCTCAGAACGCGATGGCTGTGGGTTCTAGTTTCAGCTCACTAACGCCGACGTCATCTACAGCTCAAAAACACTGACGTTTTTATGGGGCCATTGACTAACATGGAGAGCTGCAAAAAACGCCAGAAAACGCCGGCGTCAAAAAACGTCCGTGTGTATGAGGCCTTAATCCTAACAAGGAACAAATTGTTACTTTTCCTTCACTCGCCTGATATTCTGTTTAGCTGCTGGAAGCTAGGAAAGCATCCCCATGTAAGCTCCAGCATGCTTCAGTCAGAGCTTACACAGGGCTGAGGACTCTTTCCCCACCCACGCGTGACAGTACTGGGCCAATCACCAAGCACTATCAGATGAGAAGGTTGGGAGTGAGTCACATGCTCCTCCATACCTACAGTAGATGTGTCCAGTGTTTTTTTTTGTTCCTAAAGGCTGAATGAAGTGGCCGGGGAGATGAAGAAAATTGGGTATGTTCTGCAGGGGTGGGGACTTCAAAGAAAACCTGCTGGTTTGCTCATAGTACATGCCATTATTCAATCCTGTAAAAGGGTAACTGCAAGCAAACATACATACACAACTGAAATGCTGACCTACAGATAGAGATATGTTATACCCTATGCCAAAAGATCTGTTGTGTGCACCTACCATGGTCCATGCCTGCCCCTTATTATTGGTGATGGCACTACCTAGTGTGAGCCATCTGAGCCCATCATCTCACAGAGCAGACAAGCCTGATTCCATTCTATGAATTTAGCAGTGTTTATATAGTATCTGCAAACTCAGGGCTGTCACGCTCACCCTTGCTTCAGTCACAGAAAGCTTAAATAAGCATTTAGTAATATTGGAAATCCCCTTTTGTATACTAGCAGTGATTTCAGTGAATCATTAAATGGCAAAGATATATGAGGAGTCCCAGAGCTTAAACCTTTAACGATAAGTTGGCGATGGCAGTATCTCTATTTTCAGCCTGACGGGCGCTCTTTGAGGTCACACTGAGCATACCTTAAACCATACCTTCCAACTTTTTGAGATGGGAATAAAGCCTTGTACACACGATGCGATCGTTGTACGACCACGCGTCCAACTTTTCCCAAAATCAGCTGTCCGTGATCTTGTCTAGCATACTGACGGTAGTAAAATTATTGTTCGACAAAACCTAACGTAGTGACGTGTTACGAGCGTATAAGGAGGAAGTTCAGGTGAATGTGATTTGTGAATTACGGACGCAGGTTTACACGACCGAGCACTTCCTGGATTCTAAGCATGCGTGTTTGTACTTCCAACTTTTGTTTGTCCAACTACTTAACACACGAGCCGAAAATCGGACGACGCCTTGCCGGCAGACAAAAGTTTTCTAGTTTACTCATACAACTTCTGTTGGATGATAATTGAAAATCGGCTGTTGAATGGAGCGTACTAACGGTTGGATTATTGTACGACAGTTTTCGGCCGATAATTGTACCAAGGGACATTAAGGGAAATCTGTTCGCAAAAGTATGTAATCATAGGACACACCCCATGCCACACAAAAAAAAATATTCGTTAAACCCACAAGTTCTCTTTTTTTACCACTACTATTCCTTTATACTGGCCTGAAATTTACAAATGCGGCAATTTAGAATTTGCACAAAAGATTTAGCGCTGGGAAACACTAAATAGTGCATTTTATATACAACTATACAGGCCAGACCAAAATGAGGGACGAATGAAGAGGAAATTAGGGACAGAAGGACTTTGTTCCAAATCAGGGACAGTCCCACAAAATCAGGGACAGCTGGGAGCTATGCTTAAACTGTAAGTTCACCTTCAGCAAGATTTTCCAAATATACCCCTATACAGTTCCATATCTTTTGAATAGTACATATCAGTGCTCCTCCTGTTTTAAATGCTGCACCTCCTCCCATTACACATGCAGCTGTGGGAGAAGGGGGCTCTTTAAAATAAACCCTTCTTCGATTCCCCTCCCTCTTGCTGTTTGCTAGATGGGCTGGATATTAAAATTGTGCTCTCGTAGTGGGACGCTCCAGGCCGTATATACTGCGTGCGTTTTGTGTGCAGTGTGCTCTTTCCTTCTCCAGATGAGCTCAGTAGTGGGCTCTCCAGGCTGAGAGAGTGCACAGTGCACTCTCTCCTTCTCTAGCTAAGCTCAGGTAGAGCTTTTCTTCTAAAGTCCAGCCAGTCCTGCAAAAAATAGAAAGGAGGGGTTTGAGGGGTCAGCATTTTTTTGTAAAGAGGACCCCCCCTCCACACACACACACCAACTGCATTGTAAGGGGAGGAGGCAGGGGCTTATCTACAGGGGTTGCAGGGGTTGCAATTGCAACCGGGCCCCGTGCTCCAGGGGATCCGTGTGCCTCCCTTGTACACCTGGATAGGAGGGATAGTGGGGGCGGCATTTAGAGGAACCAATCTCCTCCATATTCCTCCTAATGGAGGAGATTGGTTCCTCTATATGCTGCCCCCCCCGCCCCTCCTATCCAGTTTACTTGTCTTCTGCTGTTCCCAGGGTCTCTGTGTGCTTCCCTGGTCCCCTCTATAGAGCTGCTGTCTTCCCCCCTCCTCTCTCCTGCCAGCTGCTGTAGAAGATGTGTCATGATAGAGAGATTGGAACGGGTCGGTAAAATTGTCATTTACCGGCTTCTTCCATTTCTGAATGGACAGAGTCAGTGATTGGTACCAATTGGTTCACTCATAACTGAAGCATAGTAAACTATTTTTACTATACTTCTGTTTTTGAATGAAAGGGAGGCTCGGTACGCAACTATTCATTTATTCGGTGGGACAGTAATAAAGGGACCCGCAACGGGAGTAAAGGGTCCCAGGATCAGTGAGAAGAGGGAAGGGCCCTGGCCAGGGGTCAGGGGGGCCCTTCATAATTTCTTGCACCGGGCCCTGAAGGTTCTAGTTATGTCTCTGGGAGGAGGTGCAGCATTCTAAAAAGTAGGAGCGCTGGTATAAACTATTCAGACAAAGCTGAGCTTTCACTTAAAAACCCAACTCCAGCAACATTTTTTCTAAGTATTTGGGGATCATCTGTCAATTAATTTATTGTTGCCTGCCTGTGCCATCAAGTAATCAGGGGCCTGGCCTACAGTGGCGCCACAATAGGCCTTTAATACATCCAGGCCTAGAAAAAGTTCACTGTACCCAAAGATGCATAGTAAACTTAGGTGAAACTGACACCATATATCCCCCAGACATCCATCTTGTGTTTACTATGCACCTTTAAGCCAATGGTACTTTTCCTACTGGATTCTGTGAATTTTCTGCCATTTTCTTTTGGGAGAATTTCTTCTCACTTTCTTTGTCACACCCTGACACACAGGATAGGAAGTAAGGCTAAAGTACCCAAAGGGGTTACAGAAGGTAATAAAACCTGAAAGATGTTTAAAGCCACTGAAAAAGAATAAAAAAAGTTTAACTTACTTAAGTTTTTTATTTTATTGCTGTTTGTGTTGGCAAAATTTCCCCTGACTGTACAAGTGTAAAAACATAGCTGAACTTTAATAGAAAGTGTGTCTCCCTCCTGTTGAGCTACATTGGTAACAGAGGCGGCTTTGTAATTAGGCAAATTAGGCGGTCGCCTAAGGCCTCACACTCACAGGGGCCTCTCAACCGCCTAATTTGACACTGACCCCAGCACTGGGATAGAGAGTACTGACAACAGTACTTTAAAGCTCTTAACCAGTTCAGCCCCAGCGCCGTAAATAGGCGGCGGTTGGGGTTGAGCGGCTCTCCCGGGACATAGCCTGCACCTGCAGGCTATGTCCCAGTATCATTTTTTAGAGCAAGCGGTCGGCTATCCAGGGGTAACGACCGATCCAGTTCGGGAGCCGCTCGGTCGTTACCCTAGGAGGCGGGAGGGGACGCCCCCCCTCCCGCCGCCTTCCGCCGCTCTTCTCCGGCCTCCCGTCCCACCGGGAGACCGGAGCGACGATCCGGCGCGTCTGCCGGCTGGAAGGAGACCTGATCAAAGCCATAATCGGCTCTGATCGGGTCTCCTTCGGCAAATTCCGGAAGCAACGTCACAACGTCACTTCCGGTTTACTCGGCGGCTAACGGCGCCAAATTTAAAAAATTGACAGTATTCAGAATCGCCGTTTTTGGCGATCTGAATACTGTGAAGTGCAAAGGAGGGATGGGGGGTCTTTTAGACCCCCCGACCCTCCAAAAAGAGTACCTGTCACCATCTATTACTATCACAAGGGATGTATACATTCCTTGTGATAGCAATAAAAGTGATCAGATTTTTTTTTTTTTAAAGGAACAGTGGTAAAAATAAATAAATAAATAAAATAAAAAAAATAAAAAAAAGATTTAAATCGCCACCATCCCCGCGAGCTCGCGCAGCAAAGAAAGCGCATACGTAAGTCGCGCCCGCATGTGAAAACGGTGTTCAAACTACACATGTGAGGTATCGCCGCGATCGCCAGAGTGTGAGCAATAATTCTAGCAAAAGACCTCCTCTGTAACTCTAACCTGGTAACCGTTAAAAAATTTTAAAGCGTCGCCTATGGAACTTTTTAAATACCGGACTTTGTCGCCATTCCGCGAGTGTGCGCAATTTTCAACCGTGTCATGTATGGTATCTATTTACTCGGCGTAACATCCTCTTTCACAATATGGAAAAAAATTGGGCTAACTTTACTGTTGTCTTATTTTTTAACTCAAAAAAGTAAAATTGTTCCAAAAAAATCGCGCTTGAAAGACCGCTGCGCAAATACCGTGTGACAAAAAGTATTGAAACAATCGCCATTTTATTCTCTAGGGTGTTTGAAAAAAAATATATAATGTTTGGGGGTTCTAAGTAATTCTCTAGCAAAAAAAAATGTTTTTAGCTTGTGACCACCAAATGTAAAAAAGTGGCCCGGTTGGTAAGTGGTTAATATATACAATTTATAAAGTTAATATTTCTATCGCTTGAATCATTTTTCCCATTATGGGTGTGAGTGGGGTCTATTGTCTAGGTTTTGCCTAAGGCCTCACAAAGCCTAGAGCCGCCTCTGATTGGTAATGAGAATTGTTCTCCCCTCGCCCAAGAAGACTCAGAGAGAAGTGAACTTCCCAAAACTGATACATGTGCTGTATATCAGTGTATTAAAAAATAGGATGTTTCATTTTGAAATAGCAAACAATATACTTAGAAATATCAAAATGCATAAAGTTCAATAAGAATTATAAGGCATCTTCAAATATGACACAAATTATACACAGTAAACATATTCTTACAGTTCCTATCAAGAAAATCATTAGGCATAATTATCATACAGATACATACTTGTGGCATGTATCGGTATATTGTGCAGTGCCAGCAAAGTATCCACACCATGGCTGCATCTAATAACAGGCTTATAGGGCAGTCGTTTTAATTGACCTTTAAAGCAGAACTACAGGCTAAAGAAATACTGTTTAACCACTTCTGTACCAGTCTGCATACACCCCTTCATTACCAGGCCATTTATCAGTGCTGTGGTAGTTTGACTGACTATTACTCGGTCATGCAACACTGCACCCAAATATTTTTTATATGGATTTTTTTCTTTTTTTGAGACACATAGAGCTTTCTTTTGATGGAATTTATTATACACTGTATTTTTTATTTTTTACTATTTTTTTTATCTTTTACTATATAAAGAAACAAAGACCAAAAATGTTGAAAAAATGCTTCCCTTACTTTCTATTATAAAATATATCAAATAAAAATGCCAGGACAGTACAAGCATCTTCTAAGTTGATCACATTTTTTGCCACAATTTACCTTCCTTTCCTCAGTTGTGAGAGGAAGGGGAGGGCTCTCAAATGTAAACACTAGAGTGCTTACATTTGTGATCACTGCAATTGGTCATCACAGCAATCACATGGTACAGTGTCACTCTGATTGGCTCTGTGCATTGTGTCTATGATCTGAGCCTCAGATCACATCGATTCACAGGTGCACTAGCCAACCATGCTGTTTTCTGAAATACCATTTATAAGCGACTCTACAGAAATACATATCTGCCACCCTGTTTTAATACATACGGTAAACGTAAAGCATTGCCAATGCTAGCCAAACCTAGTCATTTGCTGACCATGAATTATAGATGGCCACAGGAATAAGTGCACGTATAATATACAGTACATTAGCCCTATTAATACAGCCATGAAAATCAAGCAAGTTTTTAAATATAATCCTCAGCCTGTTCCTTTACCCCATAATCACTGATTATTATTACCACTAATATTCAGTCAGATCTCTGGTACAAACCAAGCTGTCTCTGGTACCACATAATGTGCACACCATTGCACTGCCATTTCCCAGAAAGAAGTAACCGTATTTGAGAAATGCCCAGGATACCTTTCTGGAACAATGAAACTGAAAGTCCTGTGCTTCCCATTACATCTTAACGTGCACTTATATAAACAGCCTTATAAGAAAAAAACATCAGATCATATCACCTGACTTCAGTATTCAGTTAAAAGGACACTATCAAAAAAAACATCTGATGTCATATATTGATTACCCTATAGTTGTTGTTTTTTCATATCCAAACACAAAGAGTACAAAGAGTAAGTCCACCAAAAATGTATATTTTTAGTTCTTGATGGATGTTCCTGAGTTTTTTTCACTTATTAGTGCCAAAACAGAAATTGAAAAGTAAGATTAAAAATGCATGTGAAATGAACAATGAAGAAATCATGAACCCCAATCAAACATGTAGCACCACTCCAGGCTTCGTTGATTCAGTCACCCGGTGATTCAATCCTTGTTGGGTGCAGCTCCCACAGGGTTCGTCTTGCCTGACTGTCAGAAACTTACAAGGGAGAGATGGAAGTGCACACCAAGCCACTCTATTTCAAGTATGACAGGAAGGCTTCAGCTCTACGCCCTCCTGAACCGCGGCCTCTAACATTTCACCCTTCATGGGTTTAAAGTGATTAAATTGAAGCTCCAGGCTCCTTCAGAAAAAAATAAAAAGTCAGCAGCTATAAATACTGTAGCTACTGACTTTTAATATAAGGACTCTTACCTGTCCAGGGATCCCACAATGTCCTCACCCGAGCTGAATTCTTCAGTTGGCTTAGGGTGCAGGCGCTGGCATCTCTAGTAAGGGAAACAGGAAGTTGAGCCTTGTGGGTTCACAGCCTGTTTCCTACTGCACATGCGCGAGTTGCACTGCACGTTGTGAATGGTCCCATAGTCTTATAGGACCTGTGATGTGTCCCAGAAGACTGCGGGGAGAAAAAGGGGGGGTCGAACTTCCGGCTCAGTTTGCTGCGGCAATCTGAGCCAGAAGTGGGAGTGGATACCTGTCAAAACCAGGTACCCGCTCACCCCTGCCCCCAAAAAAGTGCCAAATGTGGTAGTGGAGGGGAGGAGGGTGCAAATAAGCAGAGCTGCCCCTTTTGGGTGGAGGTCAGCTTTAAGCCGATGATGGGTGGAATGCATTAGCGGGCGTGGTTTGGAAGGGCGTGGAGATGAAGCCTACCTCTCATACTCAAAATTGAGCGGCTTTTGGGACACACGTTACACTGTAAGATAATTAAAGAATATAAAATTGATAGTGTCTCTTTAATGTAAAAATATTTACAAACAAAATCATATTGAATGTTCCCATTTACTGTATAGCTATATAAGAGGTGTGTGCACAGACTGAGGATCCATGTTCATTTCGCTGGCGGTTATATTGGTGTCAGTGATGTTCTTCGAGTTTTGATAAAGCTACATGAAAAAAAAAGAAATGTAAATTTAAAAAAAGACTGGATAGCAAGTGAATTTGCTATGCTCAGCTCACTAGGTTGTGCCTACTGGTGTCAGTATGAAACTACTGGGACATGCAGACATCTATAGGTATCTATTATTATGGTCTGTATACAGACATTTTTTCCTAAGCACAGGTTTACATTAACGTGGAACTCAAGTCCCTAGCCAGAAAAAATTAACAAAAGAGTCTTTGTATGCATTCTGTTGTGTGTGAGTGCCCCGATGACGTCATATCTGATTAAATGCGCAGGGAAGTGCCACGCACACATGCTACCATGCATACGTGATTGTTGGTCGCCATTTTGGTTACTTGAGAAAGACGTGCTTTGGATATTGGCATTTTTTACATGCTGTTTTGCTATCGCCATTAATGTAAGTGCAATACCTTTTAATAAAGCTGGAGGTTTTACAATATTTCACTATGTGGAGCCTTTGAATGTGGGTGAGGATCCATTGGATTGGCTACCAGGAATTACCACAATGGATGTCTATGCCCTTGCTATGGGATTTATCCTTACTGGTTCATTGAGCGTTTTCAGAGTAAGGGGGTCACCAGCACACTGGTAAGCCTGTGGTGTGGATATTCCCTCGCTGTCATATTGGCTATCACTGGACTCCTCTCCAATCTAACACAGAGTTTATACTGTATTTGGGACTTTTTTTCTATTGCTTAACGGTCTTAAGGTGCATCTACTAGCACCTTTCATTGTGTGCTTTCTGGACTTTTTACAAATATTATTTGCATGTATATCAATTATTTTTCACTAAGGAATGTCACTTATTAATTTTGTTTAGACACACATTTTGTTATATGCACTGCACTTTTTTTTAAAAAAATTTATACTGTATATTGTCTGTGGCAGCAGAAGTAGGAGTCAGGTAGCAGGATAATGTAACTCCAGCCTGCATGTGTGGAAGTTACATTATTAGTGCTCTCCCAATGGCAAAAGAAAAAAGATGCGGGCACTGAATCTACACAGATCTTTCATAACCGGAGGAGGAAATTTTGCCATAATATGCAAGTATTCATTGCATTGGGAAATGAGTAGGACTTAGCTTAGCTAACTGTATGTAAAGACTGTGCGTTTCTAGCAGCTTGTGATCTTCAATAAATACATTAATGCATTGCAGTATAGGTATACTGATTGAAGGCAACAATATAACAGTATATAGCAAAGTTTCTTGGCATTCCTGGAATCAATAAAAGAGCTTATGTGTTTTAAAAGTAGTTATCCTTGCTTGTTCCAGCTATGAAAGTCTTAGTATTAAGTAAAGGTTGGAGTTCAAAATGTATCCTAGTCATGTGTATATCTATACTACAATCTTCCAAAGGTTTTTTTTTAAGGTTCACAAGCCTATACTGTTTATCCTGTGGTAGTGCAAGTAGTCTGTGAAATATTTTGTGATTTAGGAACATTACAAAAAATAATAGTAAGTATGACCAAATTGTGAGAAGAATGAATTAACTAGTAAGGGAACCCTTTACCTGTTATAAAATCAATAATCTAAAACCTTTATACTGTATATACTCGTGTATAAGTCGACCCGTGTATAAGCCGACCCCCTACTTTTGCCTAAAAAATATGGGAAAACTTATTGACCCGCGTATAAGCCTAGGGTGCAAAATGCAGCAGCCAGAACACAGGGACAGGGAGCCAGAACACAGGGACAGGGAGCCAGAACACAGGGATATTAGCCAGGACACAGGGATTTTAGCCAGGACACAGGGATTTTAGCCAGGACACAGGGATTTTAGCCAGGACACGGGGATATTAGCCAGGACACAGAGATATTAGCCAGGACACAGGGATATTAGCCAGGACACAGGGATTGTAGCCAGGACACAGGGATTGTAGCCAGGACACAGGGATTTTAGCCAGTACACAGGGATATTAGCCAGGACACAGGGATTTTAGCCAGGACACAGGGATTGTAGCCATGACACAGGGATTGTAGCCAGGACACAGGGATATTAGCCAGGACACAGGGATATTGGCCAGGACACAGGGATTGTAGCCAGGACACAGGGATATTAGCCAAGACACAGGGATTGTAGCCAGGACACAGGGATTTTAGCCAGGACACAGAGACTGTAGCCAGAACACATAAGGGATGAGTAAGGTAGTTTCACATTAAACAGAGCCACGCTGCTTCTAAGAGCCGTTCTGTGCATGTAACTGGGACTAATTACATTGGAATGCAGAGAATGCTGAGAGAGAGCTGCAGCTCATCACTGAGATCAGGAGGTGGGCGGGACTGAACAGCTAACATCAGCTTATCCCGCCCACCTCCAGACATCAAGCTGAAAATCTGACACCTCTCTCAGCATTCTCTACATTCCAATGTGTTTTAGTCACAGTTACAAGCACAGAACGGCTCTTAGAAGCAGCACGGCTCTGTTTAATGTGAAACTGCTGATCACCCACAGACACTGACTCGGGTATAAGTCTAGGGGGGGTCTTTTTCAGCACAAAAAATCTGCTGAAAAACTCGGTTTATACCCAAGTATATACGGTAATTTAAAAAAAAGCAAATAAGGCAAATGTGGTGGTGACTAACCACAGATAACGGCAGAAAATACATCTCTCTAAAAAAATGACATACCACAGATTCAGTATTTGAAATCTGATATCCCAAAAAAGAAACCAGTTCCATAAACGATGGTCGTTTCCTAGGATCGAAGGCCCAGCAGGACTGGATCAGGAAATATCTGTGGGGAAATGTTTTAATATGAATACTTCACGAAAACAGATGCTAAGAGTAAAAGTTAAAGGGCTCAGGGCGATGAACATTATTAACTCACATTTCATCCGTAGCGTAGAATGGCTGGTCCATTTTAAACCCACTTTGTAAAAGCTTGTAAAAGTTTGCATTGACTGGCATGCCAGGATATGGGTTTACCCCTATTGAGGATGGAAATATTATATTTAAATCTGGAACACAGGGATAGTATAACAGAGTTACTGTATCTATGAATAATCATCATACCAAGTGAGAATATCTCCCAAAGCAATATGCCATATGACCAAACATCACTTTTGATGGTATATAGTCCATTGAAAATGCTCTCTGGAGACATCCATTTAACCGGTAGGCGAGCCTGGTAGAACAAAAAACATTAATATAACCTTAATTACAATGCTCTGATGAATGGTGTAGGTTAAAGCCCAGCTACAGCTAAAATATTTTAATTAATTTTACATAGAGTAGGAAAGAGTTAAAGCCTCTGTCAGGTTTTACTGCTTTCAGTTTTCCTGTTGGGGAGATTTCCCATACACTTTCTGAAAGCAGGTAAATCCACACCTAAACACATGTGCAACTCATGCAAATGTATACACTTTTTTAAAGTGTATATCTAGTCAAAAAACAAAAGTATTCAGTGCATCTCGGTATATGCACATTTTCCTATGTTTTATCCCTTTAAAAACACTGTAAATAAAGAATAATATCTGTTAATCTGCTAGAAATTCAGTGTGTTTACACATCACTAACTGTAATATTTTGTTTAATTAAAGCTTTAACGTTTTATGTCATATGCAAAATAAAAGAAAGGCCAAAGAGATCTTGAGGAAGCGTTGTCCCCACGAAACGCGTCAACCTCACCTGTTATGTATCTGAGATACCTTCAGTGGAAATCTCTAGGAGGATTCTCCAGACATTTCTGATTAAGTATACACATGTGATTTTTTTAAAATAATGTCTTTATTTGTTTGTCTTTTTGATACTAAAATAAAATTGGACTTTTAATAAAATATATGTGTTATAATTTTTGAGGGTAAATACAAAGTCCCATCCTAAATATATTTTTTATATTGAATTTTGAAATAGGGATGATACCTCCTTAACCACTTGCCGACCGTCAATCGGCAATTGACGGCGGCAAGATGGCTCTGTAACGCGGATCGCCGTCATACGACGGCGGCCGCGTGATCGAGCCTAGTGAGCGCGCGAGTGATCCGAGCTAGTGCGCCGGCGGCAGCATACTGCCGCTAGGCGCAATGTCTCGGTAGAACGGCGGCAGTTAACGGCTAACTGCCAGCCGTTCACCAATTCCTCCATAGTAGGGATAAAGTTTTAAGTTATATTTTTTATATAAATCCTACCCTGAAACATAAATGGGAGTTTTTAATATTGTGTATATAAAATAATTTTCAGGTTAAAATAAAATCATAGTTTTTCTGTTTGTTTATTTCTGTAATAAAATTTTTTTAGTGTACACATATGAATTAGTCTTTACAGACCTCTTAGGAGGATCTCTAAAGGTGACTTCCATAGAGTCTATGTATTGTCCACTCCAACTGCGCAAAGCACCCCTGTTGCGAAGGAGTTC
>BLSH010464812.1:189972-211715 GCA_018402905.1 Glandirana rugosa
CTAAAAATCGCAGATCGCCGCCATTATTAGTAAAAAATAAAAAAAAAATAAAAACCCCAAAAATGAATTCTCATCATCCGTAAACGCGACCACTTTTGCGCAAACCAATCAATAAACGCCGATTGCGATTTTTTTTATCGCAAATATGAGGAAGAATATAAATCGGCCAAAAACGGTGAAAAAAATGTTTTTTTATATTTTTTTTTTTGGATTTGTATTTTAGCAAAAAGTAAGAAATTTGGGTTTTTTTGCAAAATTGTCGCTCTTCTTTTGTTTATAGCGGCGATCAGAAATGACGCAGAGGGGATCAAATACCACCAAAAGAAAGCTCTATTTGTGGGGAAAAAAGGACGCAAATTTCGTTTGGGTACAACGCCGCACGACCGCGCAATTGTCAGTTAAAGCGACGCAGTGCCGAATCGCAAAAAGGGCTCCGGTCCTAAAGCTGGAAATCCTTCCGGTCCTTAAGTGGTTAAGTAGTATATAAATCAATAAGGAGTCACTAGTTCACTTGTTTATATTAACTTTGTGTTTTGGCTGATGACACAGGCCCTTTGCTGCACTGAAATTCCAACCAGACGTTTCAGCCGTGCCTCCCGGACTGCAGAAATCTCCCACCCCTCTCTGTCTCTCTATGTCAGTGAATACTGAGCTCCCATCAGGTGCCACTGTAAGAATTTGATGGCGATGATGTCACAGGGATTAATAAATACAGTTTTTTGCTGCAGGAATAAGATAAAAAAAAAACAGAGAAACTACAAATCCTACTATGCATCACATAAAGTGGTTGTAAACCTCAGACATGAAATATGAACAAAGCATATCCATTTATAGTGTGTACTTGTCTCAATTCAGAGCTATAAGGGCAATTTTTGTATGCTGCCCCATTCCTCTGCTATCAGCATGATACACTTCTGAAAGTTTTTCCTGAAACCAAAAGAAAAAAGGTGACAGGGGAGGGACCTTCAGTCTGTGATTGGCAGCCTCAGCTCTCTTCCTGTGTGCTGTGTGAAGGGGGAAAGGGGGGAGTGAACTCTTCTCACTAAGCTCTGCAGTGTGTATTTGCAGGCTTTTCCAGCTACTTCTTGTCTACATACACAACCTCCACTGTCTGCTTCCCATCATTGCTCAGGAATAGACATGCGCGGTTCGTTTCATTCCGAATTATTTATCGGACGAGTTTTTCATTATTCAGAGATTTGGATATATATACGAATACCCGAATTACAATATAAACAAATTTTACTGAATGCTCCGAAATTACTAAACAAAATTTGTCCAAATTTCGGAACTTCGGACTGATATTCGAATCAAATTTTACATCAAGGTCCAGTCGAATTCTAACTGTACACATATTTCTGAAATCAAAGGCTGTGTGCGTTATTAGAGTACCATTTCGAAATAATGCTTTTTTGATAAGCCAAAGGTGAAATCATGAAGATTTTTTTTTTGTTTGTTCACTTTGCCACATTTGAATAAAAAATAAATAAATAAATAAAGTTTTCGATTTGACCGATTCAAAATTTATTGATTTGAACAATAGAAACTATCTGATCGCCCGGATATATGGGCAAGAAGTCGTGTGAGGTCAGGGTGGCCCCCACTCGACTCTATAAAGGACTGGAGCAAGGTCAAATGTCACTTCCGCCCTCCGGCCTTAAAGGGACAATTTTTTAAAAAGAAAAAAAAATACTTTTTTTTTATTGCTTTTAAATGCAAATGTGAGATCTGAGGTCTTTTTGACCCCAAATCTCACATTAAAGAGACCCTATTATGCTTTTTTCTATTACAAAGGGATGTTTACATTCCTTGTAATAGGAATAAAAGTGATCCCATTTTTTTTCCCCTAAAGGGACAGTGTAAAAATAAAAAAAAAAATAAATAAGAAAAGAAAAATTAAAATTGCCCCGTCCCTCTGCGCAGAAGCAAAAGCACATGCAAGTCGCGCCCACATATGCAAACGGTGTTCAAACCACACATGTGAGCTATCAATGCGATCGTTAGAGTGAGAGCAATAATTCTAGCACTGGAACTCCTCTGTAACTCAAAACTGGTAACCTGTAGACATTTTTAAACATCGTCTATAGAGATTTTTAAGTGCCAAAGTTTTTTGTCATTCCACAAGCAGGCGCAATTTTGAAGCATAGCATGTTAGGCATCAATTTCCTTGGCGTAACATTATCTTTCACATCATAGAAAAATGAGTATTTTTTTTTTTCAAAAAAAATTGCGTTTGTAAGACCGCTACGCAAATACGATGTGCCATAAAGTATTGCAATGATCTCCATTTTATTCTTTAGGGTGTCTGCGAAAAAAAAATATAATGTTTGGGGGTTCTAAGTAATTTTCTAGCAAAAAAAAATGATTTTAACTTGTAAAAAACAAATGTCAGAAATAGGATTGGCCCTTAAGTGGCTAATCAAAGAATGCCTTGTATTCATTGAAGAAATACAAGGTGCTCTGTGAATGGCAGCAGTGTTGAGAGAGCAACCCCCTTGTACAAAAGCCATTCAGCACAGGATCTGGAAAATAGCAGATCTCACTGTAGCAGCAATGACTACTACAGTGATTATCACCTTTCACAACAAACCCTCAAGCATGAGATATGCAAGCTGGTCCAATGTAACTATGCAATAAAGGTCATACCTAGACTTCAGCTTTAGAGTCACAAAATATTCACATTTTCTAAAAAAATTGGTCATAAAAAGCCTTAGGATGAGCCAGACATGGGCAGATTTCACACCAAGAATAGCAGGTAGTAAGATATTAACCCTCCTTGCTCTGGTGTCTGCATCGTGAAGATCATTGCAATTTGTATCTCTAACTGACACCTTGCTGCACATGAGCAGTAAAAATTGTTCTCCTTTTATATGGAGAAGTGGGATCACTACAACTAAAAAATGTCAATGTCCTCAAATATTAGGACATACAATATATTGCCATCCTGAGTTAGTAGGTGAAAGATATTGTGCAAATTAGCAATAGTGGGCACCTACTCGTTAGCTAAATTATATATTGTTTAATATTAATAATTATTAGAAGCTGCCCACTTAAGGGTGATACTACTTATAACATTCAAGTAAGGTCTGGCACTCTCATAACAAAAAATATAATAACATAGTCCAGATAATAATCTATTTAAAGTCCCACTCCACAGTGTGTGAAGAAAAGAAAAAATGGTGCTCCTATCGTAAATAACCCTCCGCTCCTTCCTATTGCCAATGCACTCACCACAACTCAATGATCCCTTAAAGAAAAGGTCAAAAGCGCTTAATCCCAGAGTTCACAGCTACATTCCAGCTGGTGGATAGTATGATGGTACTCTTTGTTCTTAAGTATCTCTCCCCCAGTAGTAATACTAGTTCCTCTCATAAAGTAGCCATAGACAGCAAAAGGACAGAAAAATCTCATGGTGCAGTGTTTATTTAAAAAAATGCACAGACACATTACAGACATATAATTGCCTAAAATGTATGCACTCACATTTTTTGGTGTCCAGTCCCTTGGCACCAATACAACCAGCCTGTAATCCATGCCATCGTTCTGCTTGCTGGAACCAGCTTGAGTTCCAATTGCCAGAAACGGAAATGGCATCACCACGGAGGTACCTAACTCTAGAACCGGATATGGCAAACACGTAACTGCATCTACATATTACGCTAGACAGCATCTTCAGGAAGCTCCGTTAGCCTACAGCACCTGGTATTGCCAGGCGGTCTATCTTCCAAGTGGAGCTTCCTAAAGATGCTGTATAATGAAACATGTAGCGGCCCTTACATGTGTGCCATGCCAAGTTTGCGTGGTATGTACCTCCGTGGTGATGTAATTTCCGTTTCTGGTAATTGGCACACAAACCAGTTCCAGCATGCGTAACAGCTGTGCAGAATACAGGCTGGTTGTATTTGTGCCGAGAGACTGGGCACCAATAAATGTGAATCATATAAAGTGCTATGAGCAATGTAGAAATATACTTTACACTGTATCAAAGTGCAATGTGCAAAGGACAGGCAATAAATTCATAATATAAACAGTGCAACGCTGTAAATAAATCATATAAAGTGCTGTGAGCAGTATAGACAAAAAGTATAACACAAACAACTCTATCAGCACAATCACTAGTAATAAAAGCAGCTGAACACCATAGGCGAATATATCAAATCCCATAAAAATCTCAAAACAAAGCGTGCAGCACTGGAACAATAAAACTTAAAACTAAATTGATCATATAATAAACGTTCATAAAAGTTCATAAAGGATGACACCCAGTGTCTGTGTGATGATTTTCTTTAAAGTGCCTCTGTGCAGTTCCACCACCTTAGTAAATACTAGCAGCTCACCTTACCGTTATGACCCTTATTACAGGGGTCATAGAGCGCTTGTTGTCTCACTTAAGGACAGCAGATAATATAGCCGTAACAGAAGACCTCCTTTTCTCTCAATATGGAATCCGGTATTGTAGAATATACAGCTCTTTTGTCTCAGTAACATTGGTTATTATATAAAAGAGAAAGAGATATATAGTGCTCTCCGTTTTGGCAGATAATATAGCCGTAACAGAAGACCTCCTTTTCTCTCAATATGGAATCCGGTATTGTAGAATATACAGCTCTTTTGTCTCAGTAACATTGGTTATTATATAAAAGAGAAAGAGATATATAGTGCTCTCCGTTTTGGCAGATAAATTGATACTTTATTAAAATGAGTTACTCACATAAAAAGCACTGTGGCTCAGTGCTCAGCATAAAAACATGTACAGTCCACTCGGTATATCTTCTATGGAGACAGCGTTGGTCGCGGGTGACGTCACTTCCTACTTCCATATTGAGAGAAAAGGAGGTCTTCTGTTACGGCTATATTATCTGCTGTCCTTAAGTGAAACAACAAGCGCTCTATGACCCCTGTAATAAGGGTCATAGCGGTAAGTTGAGCTGCTAGTATTTACTAAGATGGTGGAACTGCACCGAGGCACTTTAAAGAAAATCATCACACAGACACTGGGTGTCATCATTTATGAACTTTTATGAACGTTTATTTTATGATCAATTCAGTTTTAAGTTTTATTGTTCCAGCGCTGCACTCTTTGTTTTGGGTATAGACAAAAAGCCTTATACTGTATAAAATGTGCAAAAAACAGCAATGAATACATTTTATAAATCACTAATATAGTGCAAATTGTGCATACATAAAAAGTGCAAACAGTGCAAAAAATAGTCCACATGTAAACTTAAAATTAGAAATAAGTGTTCTCATCTAAATATATAATCTATGAATGGTAGAACAGAAGAGATGCATATAGAATTGAGCCACTATCCACTTAAGGAGTCACCAAGGGATGTGCATCCGCCACCCAGAGGTGAGAGCAAATACTCTTACCGGAGAGAGTGAACTCTATTATCAGTGGTATAGAGTCAATCAGGCTTATAGTTGGAATCAAAAGTAGATATTCGTGGGAGTAGTCATTAACAATCAATTACAGCAGTAATCACCATTTGTTGACATTCTAAGGCATGGCAACTGAAGATCCACGGTAATATATCCCGACATCACATCAAACACCCTCAATGTGGGCTCCACCATTCATAAAAAAGAAAAGCTGCTCCACATAGTGTAAAATCGTGCACACCAATGTTGTAATAAAAGATAGAACACTTACATCATAGATGGTTAAAACAGGCACATCAACAATCAGTGATCACAGGCAAATCTGGACATCAAACAGCGCAGTATCAGGGGGCAAGCTCAATACGAACCGACATGTTTCTTCCAAAGGGACTTCACCTGGGGTATATATTACTGTGGATCTTCAGTTGCAATCTCTTAGAATGTTAACAAATGGTGATTACTGCTGTAATGGATTGTTAATGACTAGTCCCACTAATTTGATTCCAACTATAAGCCTGATTGACTCTATACCACTGATAATAGAGTCCACTCTCTTTGGTAAGAGTATTTACTCTCACCTTTGGGTGGCGGATGCACATCCCTTGGTGACTCCTTAAAGCATAACTAAAGTCAAAACTTTGTTTTTTTATTTTTGGATGGAGTGGAGAGGGATTAGAACCCCTGTCTTTATTGCTGTCTGTGCCCTCGTTAAGGAGATTCACCCTCTCTATTTGTCCTGTTTACCATTATCATTGAAAGTGAAAGTAAAAGAAAACCCCAAATGTTGAGTTGTCCCCAGAAAAGTAATAGAGGGGAAATTTTCCAATGGGGACACTAGTTCTGGCGACCTGGGGATCCCCAAGGAATTCCCTTAATTTGCAGGGATTTCCTTTCACTTCCTGTTTGGCTGTGGGACAGGAATAGAAGGTAAATCTCTGCAATGAGACACAGATGGCGAAACCTGACAGGGAGTTATAACCCTCCCTTACACCAACCAAAATTTTTTAAAAAAGTTTTGCCCATAGTTCTACTTTAAGTGGATAGTGGCTCAATTCTATCTGCACCAAGTAGATTTCTTCTGTTCTACCATTCATGGATTATATATTTAGATGAGATCACTCATTTCTAATTTTAAGTTTACATATGGACTATTTTTTGCACATTTTATACAGTATAAGGCTTTTTGTCTATACTGCTCACAGCACTTTATATGATTTATTTACGGTACTGCACTGCTCATAATATGAATTTATTGCCTGTCCTTTGCACATTGCACTTTGATACAGTGTAACGTTTTTTTCTACATTGCTCATAGCACTTTATATGATTCATTTATAGTGCTGCACTGTTTATTGTTAAACACTTTTTGCACAACTTGTCAGATTGAAGTTTTAGCTGCTAAACTTGTACTAAGTAGTAGCGCAGTAATTCCTAGAGGCATTATTTGATTTACAAATAAATGTGAATGTATACATTTTAAGGCCTCATACACACGGGCGTTTTGTTATGCCACGTTTTTGGGCGTTTTTTGCTGCTCTCCATGTTATTCAATGGCCCTCTAAAACGTTAATGTTTTTGAGCAGTAGAGGACATCGGCGTTAGTGAGCTGTAGCTGTAGCTAGACGAGCAAGCGCCCCCCCCCCCCTCCTGGACCGTACCAGGCCGCATGCCCTCAACATGGGGAGTATGGGTGCTTTGGGGCAGGGGGGGCTCTGCGCCCCCCACCCCAAAGCACCTTGTCCCCATGTTGATGGGGACAAGAGCCTCTTCCCGACAACCCTGGCCGTTGGTTGTCGGGGTCTGCGGGCGGGGGCTTATCGGAATCTGGAAGCCCCCTTTAACAAGGGGGCCCCCAGATGCCGGGCCCCCCACCCTATGTTAATGAGTATGGGGTACATCGTACCCCTACCCATTTACCTGGGGAGAAAAAAGTGTACAAAAAAAAACACAACACAGCATTTTAACCACTTTAATACCATGCACTTAGAACACTTCCTGCCCAGACCAATTTTCAGTTTTCAGTGCTGTTGCGATTCGAATGAGAATTGTGCGGTCGTGCGACGTTGTACCCAAACACATTTTTTATCATTTTGCTCCCACAAATAGAGCTTTCTTTTGGTGGTATTTGATCACCCCTGCGGTTTTTATTTTTTGTGCTATAACAAAAAAAACACCGAAAATTTTGAAAAAAAAAAAACATTTTTCTTTGTTTCTGTAACAAAAATTAGTATAAAGTACATTTTCTCCTTCACTGACGGGCACTGATGTGGCTACACTGATGGGCACTGATGAGGCTACACTGACGGGCACTGATGAGGCAGTACAGGTTGGCACTGATAAGGTTGCACTGATGATGGGGCGAATATGCAGCACTGATGGGCGGCACTGACAAGCAACACTGATTGGCACTGCTACGTGGCACTGATATGCGGCACTGATGGACACTCCTAGGCGGCACTGATAAGTGGCACTGGGCACTGATGGGCACTGATAGGGGGCACTTTTAGGAACACAGGTGGGCACTTTTAGGTGGCACAGGTGGGCACTGATAGGTGGCACAGGTGGGCACTGATAGGTGGCAGACCTGAGCAGAGGAAAAGCCGATAAATGGCTCTTCCTATTTACACTGTGATCACCCGTGATTGGTCACGGCTGATCACATGGTAAAAGGCTTCAGATCGAAGCCTTTTACCTTGGTCGGTAATGCGGTGGGTCAGACTGACCCACGGCACCACCGATCGCCGCGATGCGCGGATTATCCTGAGGATGTCAATAGACGTCCAGTCAGGATAATGAGCCACCCGCCCGGACGTCATTTGTCAATATTTTATTAAATCTGCTCCGGCATCTTCTCCCCTCTTCGGCTCTTTTGCGGGGTCTTCTGTCTTCTGAGGGGTCTTCTGCGGGGTCTTCAGCTCTTTTGCTGCTGTCTCCCCGGCTAGCTTCTCCCGCCGCTGCTGCTTCTTCTTCTTCCCCTTCTTCTGGAGATGTTGACTCGTGTGGCCCTGCCCCATGCCAATATAAGGCAACCGCGCAGCACGGACCTGGCATTCGAGTGGAAGAGAGCGACGAGTCAACATCTCCAGAAGAAGGGGGGGGCATCCCTGGCTCATCCATCCACATCCATGCTCCATGCCTAGCTCATCCAGAAGAAGGGGAAGAAGAAGAAGCAGCGGCGGGAGAAGCTAGCCGGGGAGACAGCAGCAAAAGAGCTGAAGACCCCGCAGAAGACCCCTCAGAAGACAGAAGACCCCGCAAAAGAGCCGAAGAAAGAAGAGAGGGGAGAAGATGCCGGAGCGGATTTAATAAAATATTTTAAAAAGCTGTGTTGTGTTTTTTTTTGTACACTTTTTCCCCCCAGGTAAATGGGTAGGGGTATGATGTACCCCATACTCATTTACATAGGGTGGGGGGCCCGGCATCTGGGGGCCCCCTTGTTAAAGGGGGCTTCCAGATTCCGATAAGCCCCCGCCCGCAGACCCCGACAACCAACGGCCAGGGTTGTCGGGAAGAGGCTCTTGTCCCCATCAACATGGGGACAAGGTGCTTTGGGGTGGGGGGCGCAGAGCCCCCCCTGCCCCAAAGCACCCATACTCTCCATGTTGAGGGCATGCGGCCTGGTACGGTCCAGGAGGGGGGGCCGTTTGCTCGTCCCCACCCCCTTTCCTGGCCTGCCAGGCTGCGTGCTCGGATAAGGGTCTGGTATGGATTTTGGGGGGGACCCTACGCCAGTTTTTTCGGCGTGGGTGCTCCTCTTAAAATCCATGCCAAATCGAAGAGCCTGGTATGCTCTTGGGGGGGAACCCCACGCAATTTTTTTTATGGGGGTTCCCCTTTAAGACACCTAGCACACAAGTCGCGCCGCAAGTCGGATCACCGTGATCTGACTTCTGGTGTGGCTTCTATTCAAATCAATGGGCTCCCATAGGGAACCATTGATTTTGAATAGAGGCAGAAAACGCCGCAAAAAGCTAGCGTGAAAAAACGTGCATTGACGTCAATGCAGAACGCCAAGCAAAACGTCAGTCTTTTCCCCTGACGTCAGGCCCGGCGTTTTGCTTATTTTTTTGCAAACGCCCGTGTGTATGAGGCCTAAGTGTTATGTGTCTGGGCATTTTTTAAATGAATACGGCACCATGAGATGATTTCTGTCCTTTTGCTGTCTATGGCTACTTTATGAGAAGAACTAGTATTACTACTGGGGGAGAGATACTTATGAAGAAAGAGTACCATCATACTATCCACCAGCTGGAATGTGGCTGTGAACTCTGGGATTAAGCACTTATGACCTTCTCTTTAAGGGGTCATTGAGTTGTGGTGAGTGCATTGGATTGTCACTTGTGGTGAAACGCTGGGCAATAGGAAGGAGTGCAGTGTTATTTAGGAGCAGCCAGTTTTTTCTTTTCTTCACACACTGTGGGTGGGACTTTAAATAGAGTATTATTAGGACTATGTTATTAAATATTTATTTACTGCACATATATGAGTTACTGTATTATGGGGATTTGAATTTGTTTGCCTAAACACATTGTGAGTGCCAGACCCTACTTTGGAATATTTGAAAGACAGATATTACCAAGGCCTATAGATGGCGCCATTGTCATATACAGTGTGTATATATACAGAATCTCACAAAAGTGAGTACACCCCTCACATGTTTGTAAATATTTTATTATACCTTTTCATGTGACAACACTGAAGAAATGACACTTTGCTACAATGTAAAGTAGTGAGTGTACAGCTTGTATAACCGTGTAAATTTGCTGTCCTCTCAAAATAACTCACCACACAGCCATTAATGTCTAAACTTTAGGCAAACAAGTGAGTACACCCCTAAGTGAAAATGACCAAAATGGGCCCAATTAGACATTTCCCTCCCCGGTGTCATGTGACTCGCTAGTGTTACAAGGTCTTAGGTGTGAATGGGGAGCAGGTGTGTTAAATTTGGTGTTATCACTCTCACTCTCTCATACTCGTCACTGGAAGTTCAACATGGCACCTCATGGCAAAGAACTCTCTGAGGATCTGAAAAAAAGAATTACTGCTCTACATAAAGATGGCCTAGGCTATAAGAAGATTGCCAAGACCCTGAAACTGAGCTGCAGCATGGTGGCCAAGACCATACAGCGGTTTAACAGGACAGGTTTCCATTCAGAATAGGCCTCGCCATGGTCGACCAAAGAAGTTGAGTGCATGTGTTCAGCGTCATATCCTGAGGTTGTCTTTGTGAAATAGATGTATGAGTGCTGCCAGCATTGGTGCAGAGGTTGAAGGGGTGGGGGGTCAGCCTATCAGTACTCAGACCATATGCTGCACGCTGCATCAAACTGGTCTGCATGGATGTCGTCCCAGAAGGAAGCCTCTTCTACAGATGATGCACAGGAAAGCCCACAAATGGTTTGCTGAAGACAAGCAGACTAAGGACATGGATTACTGGAACCATGTCCTGTGGCCTGATGAGATCAAGATAAACTTATTTGATTTAGATGGTGTCAAGAGTGTGTGGCAGCAACCAGGTAAGGAGTACAAAGACAAGTGTATCTTGCCTACAGTCAAGCATGGTGGTGGGAGTGTCATGGTCTGGGGCTGCATGAGTGTTGCCGGCACTGGGGAGCTACAGTTCATTGAGGGAACCATCAATGCCAACATGTACTGTGGCATACTGAAGCAGAGCATGATCCCCTCCCTTCCGGAGACTGGGCAGCAGCTATCAACATGATAGCGACCCCAAACACACCTCCAAGATGACCACTGCCTTGCTAAAGAAGCTGAGGGTAAAGGTGATGGACTGGCCAATCATGTCTCCAGATCTAAACCCTATTGAGCATTCTCAAGCCGAAGGTGGAGGAGCGCAAGGTCTCTAACATCCACCAGCTCTGTGATGTCGTCATGGAGGAGTGGAAGAGGACACCAGTGGCAACCTGTGAAGCTCTGGTGAATTCCATGCCAAGAGGGTTAAGGCAGTGCTGGAAAATAATGGTGGCCACACAAAATATTGACACGTTTTCCCAATTTGGACATTTTCACTTAGGGGTGTACTCACTTTTGTTGCCCGCGGTTTAGACATTAATGGCTGTGTTGAGTTATTTTGAGGGGACAGCAAATTTACACTGTTATACAAGCTGTACACTCACTACTTTACATTGTAGCAAAATGTAATTTCTTCAGCGTTGTCACATGGAAAGATATAATAAAATATTTACAAACATGTGAGGGGTGTACTCACTTTTGTGAGATACTGTATATACACACACTGATACATATAAAACCTTTAAAACCATTGCAACCTTTTATCAAATATTTGCTTTTAAGGTTATTCAATCCTTGACAACTTTCTTGAAGCAGTAAAAACATACTTTATTATTTACCATTATTTATTTGATTATTTATTTATTTATTCATTCTAATTTATCTATACTCCACATATATTTATTTTCTTGTTTAAATCTGTATATGTAATCAAAATTTGCTGTAGCCACACATTTGTCTTTATGGAACTTTTGACAGGGTCAGTCTCTTGCAATCCCCTGCACAGCAGCACTCAGGCTAGGAGAGAGAGGGACGTGCCAGGAGCCAATAAGGTGGGCATATGTGTTAACAATTCATTGTTGATAGAAGGAGAGAGTACACAAAGTGAACAAAGTGATAACATTATCAGTGTTCTGCTGCTCCTTCACTATCACAAGCTGGGGGCAAGGACATGACCAGGTTGAATTTCCTATCTGCAGTAGCAAAAAGTCAGGTCACCAGCCTGTTTTTTCTCTCTGGCAAGGTTGTGTAAGAGGAATGAACAGAAATATAAATCCTTTGACAGGAAATACAGCTTCCATATATGTATTTCAATGATGTATTTAACTGTTTAGTTGACTTTTGACTTAATTTGTCCTGCATGAATTATGAATAAGGGCATTGCCAATTGCGAAAGGGGTTTTTACTGTGTTTTTAAAATGTATCAGAGAGGACACGAAATGACATTGCTTCTATTCAATAATACAGCAGCAGCGTGACCGTTCTTGAAATGGGACAGCAAAGAGATAGCACAGACATTGTGGCATGGTGTAATGAATAGAACAAATATTTTATTCCTATGGTCCGACAATCCACTTGCACTGCCACAATCTAATAACACAAAGAAGGAAGAGAGACAACCATTCAACTTACATTGCCCTTAACCACATAATTTGAGTCATTTTCTAGATCTCTGGCAAGTCCAAAGTCACATATCTTGGCTACCTTCCTACTACTTATGAGAATATTTCTGGCTGCAAGGTCTCTGTGGATGCACTAAAAAAGAAACAGAATTATCAGTTGGCAATTCATACAATGGGTAACAAGAATATATTGTAGCCAAATTAAAACTATTTTGTTTCCTAGTAATTTCTGGAGTTCAGATTCAGAAAGATTGAAAGAGCGCCTCTGCCTGGGTCTGTGGACTCTTGTAAAGCATCATGTGCCAAAATGATCAGGATCAGTGCACAATTACACTCAAGATCTGCATTCAGATCCCCACCTAAGCAATGACACCACATTGATTCTTGCGACTATTACTTTTAATTTAAATAAATTGGTCCATATGATTATATGTAATGCCAGTGCAATCTTAGGTATTAAAAGTGTACAACCAAATTTCTTGATGATAGCATTTCTTCATGATAGCAACCAAATACATTCTACAGTGTAGAAAGGAAATTTAGTTTAGGTTGCTATGAGCGACAAGAAATTCCCTTGTTAACCCCACTTTTGAAAGTTTATGTTCCAGTCATGCACAGTGTGTCTAGAGCTGCAGATGCAATTGGGTTGATTTACTAAAATTGGAGAGTGCAAAATCTGGTGCAGCTGTGCATGGCAGCCAATCAGCTTCTAACTTCAGCTTGTTCAAATAAGCTTTGACCAAAAAACCTGGAAGCTGATTGGTTTCTACTCAGAGCTGCGCCAGATTTTGCACTCTCCAGCTTTAGTAAATCAACCCCAATGTGTCATCATTGAGTTCTCAACAAAGGAGGTGTGCAAGCTGTCTGACATCCACAAAAGGCTACAGAATGTTTATGGAGATGACACCATTGACATGAGCAAGTCTTGTCACTGATGACTCTTGTCAATGGTGTAATCTCCGTAAACATTCTGTAACCTTCTGTCGGACAGCCTGCACCCCTCCTTCATCAAGAACTCAATAACAGCACATTTCTTCTGCTTGGGATCCAGCCCTTGTATGTACAAATTCTCTTGGCTTTACTTTTTTTCAAAGGTGTGTTAGGAGGGATGGATCCAAAAGGGAAAAACATGTTGATCTCCAGTTCAAGGAAGGGAGCTCGTCGTTATATGGGGTATCCCTGAGGGTCCCCAGGAAAGTCCAAGCAAAGTGTAAAAAGATAAAAGAGCAACACAGGTTAGTTCAAGTCCTGTAAAAGTTTAATGTTCTTGTCAAAAGTCAGATGAAGATTACCCTGCTGTCATTGTAAATTGTGTTAGCTTACAATTACGGTATGTTACTAGTATAAGTCTATATTTTGATCTCCCAAAATGTGTTGGTTTTGTCTTCTGAATTTTTACTAAGAATATTAAACTTTTACTGGACTTGAACTAACCTGTGGTCTTCTTATCTTTTTACACTTTCCCTGATATAGATGTAGCGCCCCCAAAGTGTAGGCATTTTTGTAGAGGTCTTTTTGCTACAAGAGGCACAATTTAGTCAGGCCTGATGTAAATTGTGGGCCTGAATGTTTTGATCTGGGCAGGGGAATGGGTCAGAGTAGTCTGGAGATTGCAGGAAGGGACACCCCTTGGATACTCAATCCCTTGGTTCCAGAAAGTGCTGGAACGGGGGATGGATGAGGAGGTGTCAATTTCTGTGTATGTTAAGGAACCCTGACCTATCCCCATCTGAGATTGGCAGGGGGCAGGCCTCCTTAAATAAGGTGATCTGCCCAGCAGGGGGAGGAGCAGTTTGGGTGGAAGTTTGGAGAATGTAACAGAGGTGCTGTGGCGGCCTCTACCTAGGAGGGAGCCCCCAGTCTGGGGGGTGGCCTTGAGGCCTGGAGACTGGGGTGCAGCCAGGAGTGAAGTTGATTCCTGGAACAGCACAAGGGAGTTGGAGAACAACAGAGGTGGACACTTTAAAGCATCCACTGGAGTCGGTGTGTGACAGACACTGGGAGCTGGAAGGAAGGCTGGAGCAGGCTGGGAGAGGAATATTGTACAGTCTGGGGAGGTCTCAGGAGCCAGTCAGGGGAAGGAGTGTCACTGAGAGGAAAGCAGGCCAGTGTGGCCTGGAAAAGAGATGGGCTGGGAGTTGTAGTCAATCAAAGGCCCAGCTAGCACCAACTTACTAAACTACACTTGAGGGGTACTTGACCCGGGCCTGTAATGTGTGGTCCGGAGGTCCTGCTGACTGTGGTGCAGGCCTCACCATGTGCTAGCTGCGGAGAAGAGAAAGGAGTTATGTGAGCCTGATAAATGTCCCTTCAGATCAGGAGTAACAGTCTGCAAGTGACGTGCTGGAGAGAAGTGAGAGGAGTAATGGTCTGCAAGTGAAGTGCTGGAGGAAGTAGAGTTGTATATACGGTCGTGTATATATGTGGTCGTGTAGAGTAAGTATTTGGGGCATCCCATAGTCACCCCTTTTCCCCATCCAAGTTGATCCCCTAAATAAAACAAACAAAAACAAGAGCCGACCTGTTCAGTGACTCCGTATGTGTGAGATATGGTGGGATTGAGGGCAGCCAGAAGGTAAACCACAACTACAAGCCACTCCCAAAGGAGGACATGGCTACATAGAACATTAATGTTTTGATTGTTATTCGCCGATAGATAGTTCAGAATGACTTACATGGCAGAATCACAGGCTCAGACTTAGGTGGTCAGTAATGACTGCAAGATTTTGCACACTGGAGCCACCTATTGTACTCAAACATTGCTAAAGCCTCATATGGTTGAACTGGATGGACTTGTTTCTTTTTTCAACCTGACTAACTATGTAACTATGTATATGCATGATGAGAATATCGGACGAATGACCGTCTGTTTTTTTTGCATGCTAGTCTCATATCGAAAATGAAGAGGTTACTAAAGTTACAAAAATTCTCATATGACAGAATACAGCTTTGGAAGTGATGTAATGTATTGTATTGTATTCTTTGCGTAGTCTTGCTCTTTTGATTTTTTTCGGACGAATGCTATACTGATTAAATGAACATCCTATGATCTGGTATCATATGAGAAACATTTTCACATTCGTCCTTTTGGAAAATTTTGGATGAACTGTCGTGTTAGGCTCTCAAAAGCTGTGTACCAACGATCAGATTATCGTACGATCGCTACGAACGTGGTATTATTCATCCAATTTTCTGATAGTGTGTACTAGGCTTTATGAGAAACCCTAGTTGGTTAGCCTTTGTATATTAAACGTAATCTAGCAGTTTCACTGGATTATATATTTTGTGCAATTACGTGCAGTGCCTGGGGCAGCAATAATTCAAAATACAGCAATGCTAATTGGTGCACATTGTTTATTCCCCTACAGCATCTAAACAGAGGAAGTTTATATGTAAATGAAGGCAGATGAAGAGGGGAAAACCTAATTGTGAACATGAAAGAGTGACGTCACTTTTATAAGCCATTTACAGCTCCTGTCTATCCTCTAGAATTCCTAATTGCTCTCACAGTAATCAGACATGTCTATTTTTAGCTGTGCTAAAAAAAACTGCGAAGTGGCTGGCGTGGTGACCGGGTCATACCAGTTCAATGGTTCGCAAGTTCAAGAACAATCCAATCTATTTGTAGCAACAAACTCACCAATTTTGATTCAAGGAACTCCATCCCCTTTGCCACTTGATATGAGAAGGAGAGCAGATCTTCAAGCGTGAGAATGTTCAGATCCTCCTCATCGTACTTCCTGGTGTTTTGGTACTTCATTTCTTTACAAGAAGACAAAACTTTAAACTTATTTAAAGCTGTCATAGTGAAGATGACCTTTTCAGAACTCTTGAGTGTACATGTCATGCAATGTTCTAATTTTATATTACTCATCGCTGTTTGTCACATAAGATGACTGCAAGAGTCAGATCACTGCTTAGACACAATGACCTCTATAGCAGACTATTCACTTACAATAGACTCCTTTCCTGGAAATGTCAGGTGCATCATCATACATGGGTGATCATCATACATACCATAAATGGAAATATGTAACCTTCCCTTGACATGAGATTGGGTTAGACAAAGTCACACAGGGGCCAAAGGTCAAAACCAGATGGGCAGCTACATCACAAGCTAGGTCACGGGGCAAACCAGGGGTGAAACCCAGCACACAAGTCAAGACAAGGTGTTGGGACCAAGTCAAGGGATAGGAGTAGGAGATGGGTCAAACAAAGTTTAACCACTTCAGCCCCGGAAGGATTTCCCACTTTAGGACCAGAGCACTTTTTGCGCTTCGGCATTGCGTCGCTTTAACTGATAATTGCGCGGTCGTGCGATGTTGTACCCAAACGAAATTTGCGTCTTTTTTTCCCACAAATAGAGCTTTCTTTTGGTGGTATTTGATCACCTCTGCGTCATTTCTGATCGCCGCTATAACCAAAAGAAGAGCGACAATTGTGCAAAAAAACCCCACATTTCTTACTTTTTGCTTAAATACAAATCCAAAAACAAAATATAGAAAAAAAATGTTTCCATCGGTTTTGGTCGATTTATATTCTTCCTCATATTTTTGTTAAAAAAAAAAAATCGCAATCGCCGTTTATTGATTGGTTTGCGCAAAAGTTGTCGCGTTTACGGACGATGAGAATTCATTTCTGGGGTTTTTATTATTTTTTTTATTTTTTACTAGTAATGGCGGTGATCTGCAATTTTTAGTGGTACTGCGATATTGCAGTGGACATGTCGGATCATTTTGACACTTTTTTGGGGCCACTGGCAATAATACAGCGATCAGTGCTATAAAAATGCACTGATTACTGTGTAAATGCCATTGGCAGTGAAGGGGTTAACCGGGAGGGGGGCGCTCTAAGGGTTAACTGTGTTTCCTGGGCGTGTTCTAACTGTGTCTGGGCTGGCCTGGCTGGGGGAAGGGAGTGATCACGGCTTCCATATACAGGAAGCCTGTGATCCCAGCCCTTCCCCCTCTAACAGAACGGAGATCCGTGTTTACTTACACGGATCTCCGTTCTTTCACTGCGGGGGGGGGGCCATCGCGGGTAGCCGGTGGTGATCGAGTCTGCCCTACCCGCTCCCTGGCCCCCCCCCGAACACAGTGAGCACGTGCGCGCATATTCACAGTGAGGGACATCGCAGCCACTGTCATATGACGGCGGTTTTCAATATCGAGCCACTCTGTCGCCGTTAGACTGCGGTCAGCGATCGGCAAGTGGTTAAGAAAGGTGAAGTAAACTTAGAAATCATATATTGAGGTAGGGGAGTACTGAAGATCACAACTAATATAGCAGACATACACTATACTGCCCTACACGCACATGAACTTTAATGGCATCCCAGTCTCAGTCCGTAGGGTTCAATATTGAGTTTGCCCACCCTTTGCAGGTATAATAGCTTCAACTCTTCTGGGAAGGCTGTCCACAAGGTTTAGGAGTTTGTCTATGGGAATGTTTGACTATTCTTCCAGAAGCGCATTTGTGAGGTCAGGCAATGATGTTGGACGAGAAGGCTTGGCTTGCAGCGTCCGCTCAAATTCATCCCAAAGGTGTTCTATCAGGTTGATGTCAGGCCAGTCAAGTTCCTCCACCCCAAACTCGTTCATCCATGCCTTTATGGACCTTGCTTTGTGCACTGGTAGAAATAATTTGGTGGTGGGGGGGGGATTATGGTGTGGGGTTGTTTTTCAGGGGTTGGGCTTGGCCCGTTAGTTCCAGTGAAGGGAACTCTTAAGGTGTCAGCATACCAAGACATTTTGGACAATTTCATGCTCCCAACTTTGTGGTAACAGTTTGGGGATGGCCCCTTCCTGTTCCTACATGACTGCACACCAGTGCACAAAGTAAGGTCCATAAAGACATGGATGAGCGAGTTTGCGGTGGAGGAACATGACTGGTCTGTACAGAGTGCTGACCTCAACCTGATAGAACACCTTTGGGATGAATTAGAGTGGAGACTGCGAGCCAGGCCTTTCTTGTCCAACATTGGTGCCTAACCTCACCAATGCGCTTCTGGAAGAATGGTCAAACATTCCCATAGACACGAAGATAGATATAGAGACCTTGCGCTACTATGTATAATAAAACCTATACTCTTATAAAAATACTATAGTTATATAATATATAAACTTGCCGTTAAGCCCTGGTGCATGAGGCTCCAGCATTTAGGTGTGAGTGGAAGTTATAGGTGTGTAATTCAGCTCCACTGCCACCACCCTATAAAACTCTATGAGAGGCTGCAACTGGATGGGGTTGGGCAGAGCACCGAGATGTCTTTCTAGTGCAGTATGTGCCCAAAGTGACCAAAGCCAGGAACACAGTCTGCTTGATTTCAGAACATTTGTCCCCGGGCACATACTGCACTGCAAACATAAGTACTGCCTGGTGCACTGTCTAGCCACAGTGGCTGTCAGCATTTCATAGACTTTTACAGTCTGCCGGTATAGTGTAATTTATTGAAACCCCACAGAAACCGGAAGTGACGTTCCATCGCCGGCTTGTTGCTACACCCGCACTAGTCCACACTAAGGATACCGAGAGAAGGTGGCAAGTGGACACCTTTGTACACCCACCATCGTTTTTAACTTTACACTTATTTTTAACAGTAAACTGAGCTTATATACTGAAATACAGTATTTAGAAATGTGTCTCACTATTTTGATGTTAAATTTTAAAAGCAGCGGTGTTCTGTGAGATTTACTAAGCTGTGAGATCACCAGGCTTGCCGCTTTAAAATTGAACATCAAAACAGTGTCACGTATGTCTATATAAGCTCCAATTACTGTTTAAAATAAGTGTGAAGTTAAAAACTTCGGTTGGTGTACAAAGATGTCCGCTTGGCCCCTTCTGTCTGTATCCTTAGTGCGGATGAGGGCGGGTGTAGCAAATTGGCAGCAACGAAACTTCACTTCCAGTTTCCATTTCTGTGGAATTTCAATAAACAACGCTACACCGGCAGCAGTGCCAGACATTGAGCATGTACCTCAAACCAACTCCAAAACTCCAGGGCCTCATGGACCGGGGCTAAACACCCTTAAGCCTAGTACACAGCACTAGTTTTTTTTTTTGGTTCTGAGAGCGCAGATCGGGAGCTCATCGGCAGACCTTTTTTGGTCATTTCACCAGTAGCCAACCGAACGGCTGGCTTCTATTGAACCCTCTGCCATACAGACGGGCTGAATGTCGGCCAATTTCTATTGAATCGGCCGATGCCCTCTGACATTCGGCACATGTGTACTAGGCTTTAGGCTTGTTTCATAATTGCCACTGACAGATAATAGAAAAACTCAGCCACTTCACAGCACATCTGGTGCCTTTGTGCTTTTTAGCGTGTCACTACCAGCAGCAGTTCTCAATGCAATTCATGCATGATTTATTCCAACAATCATAATCCCTTCAAACATAGATGAATAAGTCTCTTGTTATACCTTCAGCTTGGAGAAGCTCAATGTGTCCAGAAGACATGTCCCAATTGTATGGACTTTTGTCCCATATGTCGGGTGTAGGAAGCAGTCCACTGTAGGAGCAGTTGCTTACTGATGTCACAAGTCTGTCTCTACAAAAATAGATAGAAGGTACATTCAAGGGAAAAGATGCTATTCATGTTATAATTGAATTCAGGAAAATGTGAGAATTTTGGGACCACACCCATTTAATCGGCATTCTTTACTCACATTACTTTGCATTTCAGAAATGACATGTAAAAACAATTACATCAGCATGACAGATGGGCAAGTAGCATTTTCAGAAGTCAATAATGTTAGTCTACTTATTTATTTTAATGTACTGTAGGTTTCCTTTAAAGTGGAACTAAACCCACATTTAAATGTATGTAATGTTTGTGGCATGTGCTGAAATAGTGCCAAAATGATGACAGGTTCGGTGTCACTGGAAGGAAAAATTTCCCAGCATTGGTGGAGTCACTGATAGGAAAAAAATGTTCCCTACATCTGTAGTGTTACTGAAAGGAAAACATATTCCTGCTTCTGGGGTGTGACTTAGAAGGAAAAAAAATATCCATGCCTCTGTGGTATCACTGGAAGGAAAAATGTCCAAGCATTGGTGGTGCCACTAGAAGGAGAAAAACATAGAAACATAGAAAAGTGACGGCAGAAAAAGACTGAGTAGTCCATCGAGTCTGCCCCTTTTTATTTATTTATTTTTTTATATATATATATATATTTTTTTACATTAACCTTGTTGTTTGACTATAGATTTATGTTTATCCCAAGCATGTTTGAAGCCATTTACTGTTGACTGTCTCACAACCTCTGTTGGTAGTTTATTCCAATCATCAACCACCCTTTCAGTAAAATAATACTTTCTAAGATTAGTTTTGAACTTCCCCCCAGTTAGTTTGAGGTCATGTCCCCGTGTTCTTGATTTTGGTTTCATATTGAAAAGACTGCCCTCCTGAACCTTATTCACCCCCTTGATGTATTTAAAGGTTTCAATCTCCCCTCTCTCTTCTTTCCTCCAGACTGTACATATTAAGTTCCTGAAGTCGCTCTTGATATGTTTTATCCCCCAGACCTTTCACCATTTTTGTTACCCGTCTCTGAACTCGTTCTATTTTATCAATATCTTTTTGTAAGTGTGGTCTCCAGAAATGGACACAGTATTCTAAGTGAGGTCTCACTAAAGATCTATATAGAGGAATCAGAACCTCCTTCCTCCTGCTGGTGATCCCTCTACTGATACATCCCAGAATTCTATTTGCTTTTCCCACTGCCTGGTTACACTGTTTGCTCATTTTGCAATCATCTGAAATAAGCACCCTCAAATATTTTTCTTCTGTAGTGCTGGCTAACACTGTGCCCCCAATGCTCTACTCTCTAAGCGGATTCTTTTTCCCTAGATGCATTATTTTACATTTAGAAATATTGAACTGCAGTCTCTAACCAGTTTCGTCACCTCTGACGTCAAGTTATAAAGATTTACATTTTATTACGTAGATCCCTTTTTCTTAGGCGAATCTCTCATCTCGTAACCCCCGTGTCACAATCGGTCGTGATGTCTTCTTTTTATAAACTCCCACGAATAAAGTCTACTAACGTTTTACTCGTTTGTCACATTGGTCCGTCACCCTTTTCGTTTATCTTAAGACCCTACATAGTCATCTCCCTAGTGGTCGTCCTCCTTCCTCCAAGACTAAGGAGATATATCTAGAAATCACTCTGGAGTGAATCTTATGACACAGGTAAAGACCTCTGGTGT
>BLSH010464812.1:212121-234621 GCA_018402905.1 Glandirana rugosa
TGTGTATACAACTCCCTCTGGTCCTACATCGTTTGGCAAATTTGTTAATGAAAACAAGTCAGAAGAGTCTTTGTCTGACGTGATTACTATTGTTCAATCCCTTAGTATAACCAAGATCATTACTACCAAGTAAAGCTCCTAAAGACCTCTGTCTCCATCGACTCCTTGACCGAGCCAATTTCGAATTATTTCGTTACCCGGGACTACCATAAGTAGGGTCTCATCCGCCAGTCATGGGGAACTTCTCCTGTTAGAAGAGATTTATTTAAAAGATTTGTTAATGGTCCAACAACTATATCGCGAAGTTCTCTTAGAACTCTGGGATGAATACCATCAGGGCCCATTGCTTTATTAAGCTTTAACCGAGCCAGTTCCTCAGCTACCTCTGTCTCCAGAAATCCTCGAAATGAACCATCATTACTAGAACCAATATGATTCCCTAACTTGTTATCATTAGTGCAGTCTGTTTCTGAGAAGACTGAACAAAAGTAATTGTTTAAACGGTTTGCTACATCCTGGTCTCCCTCAACATATGTGTTGTGCCCAGTTTTCATTTTGGTGATCCCATTGTATTTTTTCCTTCTATCACTAATGTACCTAAAAAAGGTTTTATCTCCTTCCTTAATAGACTTAGCAATTTCCTCCTCTTTCTGTGCTTTTGAAGCACCTATAATGTGTTTGGCCTCCTTTTGTCTATTTTTATACTCCTCTCTGTCAGCTGCACCTCCTGTTTCCTTGAATCTTCTATATGCCATTTTTTTCCCTTTACTATCCTACTTACCTCTTTGGTGAACCATATTGTTTTTTTCTTCCATTTATTCTTACTAACTTGCCTGACATATAATCTAGTTGCCTCCAAGATGGTAGACTTTAATAGTGCCCACTGATTACTTACTCCTGTCATTTTGCTCCAACCTTTCAGTTCATTTTTTAGAAAAAAGGCCCTGCAACTGTGGTGTCACTGAAAAGCAAAAATGCCCCTGTGTCTGTGGTGTGACTGAAAAAAAACACTGTTCCTACGTCAATGGCATCACTGGACGGAAGAAAATACCCCTGCATTTGTGGTGTCACTGGAAGGAAAATGTCCTTGCATTGGCGGTGTCACTGGAAGAAAAAGTTTCCCTACATTTGTGATGTCACTGGAAGGAAATATGTTCCTGTATTGGTGGTGTCACTAGAAGGAAACATTTCCCTGCATCTGTGGGGTTACTGAAAGTAAAAAATATATCTATGTCTGTGGTGTCATTGGAAGGAAACAAATTCCCCTGCATCTATGGTGTTACATTGGCTGAATGATTTTGCATTTTCTGAAAAAATATTTTGTTGTCCAAGGTGTGTAGCCTAACATTTACTTGCTGTGGCTCCAGCAGGGTGTGCAATTGATATCATTCTGTGTTAAGGATGTTTAATACCCAACCAATTAGAAGCTTGGGAGGGCTGCTCATACATGTATGGAGTGTTATTTTCTGGCACATGGTCTTTTCCCTGTAAAGATGCAAGTATAACACCTGTCTTGTTCGTAGTCATTTGGGTCTAGGGATTTGGAGCACTGCAAGGATCTCCCCTCCTAGAAACCTGCAGTTATCTTGTGCTCCCTCCACCCTCCTTCCCATTCTTCATACACATGTGCAATAAAACTACAAAAACCTTAATTAAAGTGACTTGTTCCCAGGGCTCTAGTCCTGTGGGAACGCATGGGAACGTTCCTGCACTTTTTCCACAGCAGGAACTCCCAGCAGAGTTCCCGTTAGCAGCCACGTCCCGCAGGACTGACTGTCTCCAGTGTACTGATATAGCACAGGCTGGCTTTCACTGTGTAGCATGCTGCGGCGGATTAATGGGAGTCCCTGTCTGCTCTAACTCGCTGCCCAGTTTCCTGCAGGCCTGGTTGCCCAGCTGGTGGTGCCCAGCGACACATCTGAGGGGGGCTCCCTGCTGCCCCCACATTGATGGGCACAGGTGAGGCTGAGCAGATGGACACTGATCAGGCAGCATTCATAGGCACTGGTGAGGCTGAACTGATGAGCACTGGTGAGGCTGCATTGATGGGCACAGGTGAGGCTGCATTGATGGGCACAGGTGAGGCTGCATTGATGGGCACTGATTAGACTGCATAGATGGGCACTGATAAGGCTGTATTGATGGGCACTGGTGAGGCTGAGCTGATGGCACTGATCAAGCTGCATTGATGGGCACTGACCAGGCTGCATTAATGGGCACTGATTGGGCTTCATTGATGGGCACTGATGAGGCTGCATTGGATGAGTTCCCGCACTTTTTTTCCCAGGACTTGACCCCTGCTGGTTCCCATCATTTTGAACATGCTGAGACAAGAATGGGTCTGGGACCTTATTGCCAAGTAAGTGGGCATAGAACATTCACAATGTAGTTGCTGGTGAGCTAGAGATCAGTATTTAGGCACATTTATTTAAAGTGCTTCATCACATCCTTACAAGTGTACATGTGCTAGGACCTTTTATATTGAAAAAATATGACTGGATGAGTTTTGCACAGCCAACACAAAAAATATAATTTAATAATTCTTAAAGGCTAATATAGGAAATATTTGACCCGGGAACTAATCCAACTGCCTTGAGGGGCCAAGAAGGATTTTTTCCCTCTGTGAGTTCAGGTGGATATGTTACCACTTACTTTTCCTGGTATTTGAAAACAAATGAGGAGAAGTCTTTTCATATATAAAATCAGCACATAAATCATAAATATAAGACATTTACCTGAATTTCTCCTCCTGGTTAAAATTATGGTAAAAAGTGAAGGTGTTGTCTTTAATGACATCTGACCATGTCTTGTGAAATGTCTCTCTGTTAGACTTCAAATAGTTGAGAAGATCACCATAGGGACAGTATTCAAAAATGAGATACAATGGACCTGGAAAATGGATGGAGACAAAGACAAAAAGTCATGTGCACTGATATCAAAGTAAAATATAGAAAATGCAACCTGTGTATGTTATATAAACAGCAAAGGCTGGGTGGCAGTAGTCTATATACAGTATACGTATATGTAGCACTCTCTAGTGTGCTACTAATGTGAGAGTAGGTAAAACATAGTTTAGCTCATGGTTAAGCATGAGTCATGGAATCTGGGTCAAGGTTTATTTGTGTTTAGGCTGGATGACTCATGCAGGCAAGTCTCTGGTGCCTCCCCCTGGGTCTGGAAGTTTGGAGAAACTTCTCGAGGTGAGTTGGCAGAGGCCAGGAGGATTGATCTGCAAACTTAGGGGAGTTTGGCCAATCCCCAGGCAATGGGCCTGGCATGGGGCTAAGCCAACTCTTAAATATGGATGAGTCATACTGGTAAGGAGAGTTGGGTGGAAGATAGAGATGATGTGCTGAGGGGACTGTCGGTGGCCCTTGAGGTAAACCCCCTAGTCTGGGGGGTGGGGGTTGCTCTGCCTCGAGTTGGGGCTCGGGCTGGGCTGGGAGGATCCTGACAATAGAAGCAGTTTAGAGGGAGTCTTCTCTGAGAGGCAGCGGGATCAAGGAGGACAGCGTGAGTACTAGGGACCTACAAGGAGAGAGGCTGCTTCACATAGCAGGTATCTCTGGAAGATGGCTGTGTGCTTAAATATTTTTTAACCTTGCCCTGGGAGATCTCTGAAGCAGTCATGTACACTGGTGAAGAGTCAGTCGAGTAGACTGGTGAAGAGCCAGTGGTGCAGATTGGCGAAGAAGCATCCAGGTGGGCTGGCATTTCCTGTAGTTGGTAGAGCGGGGACCAGTATCTACAAGGGAGTTGGAGGTACTCCAGGATGCAGTTTTCAACGCTTTGTGCTACTTCCTAAAGGGACTGAGAGATCATAAGGGACTGTTGCATCTATTCACTTAGAATCTGTCAATGACAATGTCTGGGAGTGAAGAACCAAATCTGGAATTGTACATGGAGAGGAAGTTGTCCCTGGTTTTCATAGATTAGCTATCAAGCTGGGCACCCTATAATTGCTGTTCCCCATCCAAGTTATTACCCCCCCCCCCAATAAAACATAAAAAACAAGCTCAAAGACTGTGTTCCTTGTGTGTGAAGAAAGTGTGGAAGTTACTTGTTGCCCGGCTGTGTGGGAGTAGGGAAGTCATCTGCAACCCCTATAGGGACAGTGCTCCATATAAAATATTGAAAAAAAAAATAGACATTTACCTGACGTGGTACATGCTCCCAGCAAATTCACTATATTTTCATGATGTCCAATCTGAGTCATCATTTTTAGCTCTGACATTAAGGCCTCTTTTTCGGAAGTATCAGGACTTTCTGCAATAAAAGATTGATAAATAAATTCACAAAAAGCTGTAATGTTGCAGGGATACTTTAGGCACCTCCATCCAGGTGAGGGTTAGCTACTTACCACCCAGGGAACATCAGAAATAAGCAACCTATAGCTTATGTTTACTAGTTTTAAAAGTCTTATGGAGGACTGCATTCTCATAATGGTTTAGTAATAAAGGCATTGACTGTTTTTTAATATTCCAAAGTAACTTTGACCATTTTATTTGCTGCTAAGCTAGCATTTGTAATTCATCACATCTTAATTGAACACTATATACACACTTATAAGTGCAGGTTAATGCCATAATATGCTAGTATTCATCACATGCTAGCACATTAGGGCAGACTTACCTTTAAAACAAAGTCCTCCAGCTCTGCATTGTCACCACTGTTAGTGCTTCCATCTTCGCCCTTACCAGATCTAAGGGTGCTCGGGTCCAGTCACGTGATCTCCCCAAAGGCTGGCTTCAGGGGAGAAGAGAGAGAGCAGTGGCTGCAGTGCCTGGGCCGTGACGTCACTCATAGACTTACTATGGGCATCCGTTATCTGCTGTCCCTCCTCCCCTTTGAAGCTGGTGCTTGGAGCTAATCTTGTGATCAGACTGGAGCGCCCTTAGATTAGGTAAGTATACACATCTTTACTTTACGGGGTAGTTAGTATGGGGCTTTGAATGTGGGTTGGAGTAGAATTAAGCACAGATAAGTTTAGACTGGACTTCAACTTTAAACAGACAAGCAAACCTAAACTATAAGATTTCTGCCACCATGCTTCACAGTTGTCATGAGGTTCTTCTCCTGATGTTTTATATTCTTCAGTTTGCGGCAAACAAGTGTAGCGCTCACCCCCAGAGGGACATGTTTTCCAAGTAGTACAGAGGCTGCCAGTCACAAGCACACCCACACTGACAATACAGGCTCAGTCTAGGGGATGTCTTTTTAGAATTTATTGCTGAGTAAATTCAAACGCTAGCAATCACTAGGAGTACAAACTTCTAGCACAAATCTTATAGTAGCTGCCACACATAAAAGATCCAACCAGGTCTTACTCACAATGTCGCAGGAGCTGTCTGCCACCCAGCCTCCACAGGTAGATTCATAGTGAGGGAGATAAAAGATCCTTCTCCAGATCAGGACTTCAGAACAGTTCCCTCCAGCAAAATCCATTAGCAATCTCCTCCAGGCTCTCAGCTCCTTGTGAGGCCCAGACTGCAATTTCTTGTCTCCCTAGCTATCTCCCTGTTGGCAACAGCCCCAGAAGAAGCAGGTGGAAGAAATTAACTACCCAGCTAAGAATCCCTGCCCCACCCAGCTGGGGGATGTCTCCAAGTTTTCCAGGCAGGGAGCCACCGGCGCCCCCGGACCTCTGGCCACATATACACCAGCGGCTTTACGCGAATGAGCAGCAGACTCCTTAAAGAGGTTGTAAACCTTCTACAAAAAAAACCCAAAAAAAACCTGCAAGAGAAAGACATAATGAGCTAGTATGCATCGCATACTAGCTCATTATGAAATACTTACCTTAGAACGAAGCCCTGTATTGGAGTCGGCACTCCGAGTACAGGGCCAACATCTACCACCCAGAGTTACTTCCTGGTTCGCGGCTCCGGCGCTGTGATTGGCCAGACCCGCGACGACATCACTCCCGCGCATGCAAGCGGCCCATTTTCTACAGTACGCTTGCGCCAATGACGTCGGCGCAAGCGTATACAGTGAATATCTCCTAAACTTTGCAAGTTTAGGAGATATTCTCGGTACCTACAGGTAAGCCTTATTATAGGCTTACTTGTAGGTAAAAGTGGTTGTAAAGGGTTTACAACCACTTTAACTCTGAATATTGTTTTTAACATTGTGAGTGTCATTCCACTTTTTTTACATTAAAACTGTGATCATACTACACTTAGATGGTGCTGCTCGATGCTACTTGTATTGTAAGACCTTTCTGGTATATCAAGTTAATTTTTTTTTTAATTTTGCTTCTCTTGTAAAACACTTGCAGACCAAGTTACTCGCAATCCAAGGTTTTACTGTACTGTATACAGTTGTGTACAAAATAATAGCAGTCAGACATCACTAACCTGATCAATCATTGTTTTTGGTAGAAATTATATTTCTACATGGCAAATAATTTACTGGCAGGTGTAGTAGAGTAATAGAAATCCAACAGACCCAACAGTCATGACATGCATACTGCTGATTCTGTGTAATTGAATCACTAATTGAAAGGGGCATGTTCAAAATAATAGCAGTGTGGAGTTCAATTAGTGAGGTCATTCATTCATTGAAAAACAGGTGGCAATTATTGCCCTTATTTAAGGAAGGAAGGCAGCAAATGTTGTACATGCTAGTTACAGTGCATTTCTCTCTGAAATTCTGGGGAAAATGGGTCGTTCCAGACATTGTTCAGAAGAACAGCGTACCTTGATTAAAAAGTTGATTGGAGAGGGGAAAATATATAAAGAAGTGCAGAAAATGATAGGCTGCTCAGCTAAAATGATTGCAAATGCTTTAAAATGGCAACCAAAACCTGAAAGACGTGGAAGAAAGTGAAAAACTACCATTCAAATGGATAGAAGAATAGCCAAAATGGCAAGGACTCAGCCAACAATCAGCTCCAGGAAGATCAAAGAAGGTCTAAAGTTACCAGTGAGTACTGTTACAATTAGAAGATGCCTATGTGAAGCCAAACTATCTGCAAGAAGCCCCACAAAGTCCCACTGTTGAAAAAAAGACATGTGCTGAAGAGGTTACAATTTGCCAAAGAGCACATTGACTGGCCTAAAGAGAAATGGTGCAACATTTTGTGGACTGATGAAAGTAAGATTGTTCTTTTTGGGTCTAGTGGCCGGAGACAGTTTGTCAGACGACCCCCAAACACTGAATTCAAGCCACAGTACACTGTGAAGACAGTGAAGCATGGTGGCGCAAGCATCATGATATGGGGATGTTTCTCTACGGTGTTGGGCCTATTTGTCGCATACCAGCCTTATACTGAAGAGGAAATGCCCTTGAAATGGGTGTTCCAACAAGACAACAACCCCAAACACACCAGTAAACGTGCAACATCTTGGTTCCAGACCAACAGGATTGACGTTATGGAGTGGCCAGCCCAATCCCCGGATCTTAATCCAATAGAAAACTTGTAGGGTGACATCAAAAATGCAGTTTCTGAGGCAAAACCAAGAAATAGAGAAGAACTGTGGAATGTAGTCCAATCATCCTGGGCTGGAATACCTGTTCACAGGTGCCAGAAGTTGGTTGACTCCATGCAACACAGATGTACAGCAGTTCTCAGAAACAGTGGTTACACAACTAAATATTAGTTAAGTGATTCAAAGGAAAGCAAAATCTTCAAACATTTTTCAGTTTATATAGTGAATGTTTGAGTTTGTAAAGAATACAAACAATGCTATTTTTTTGAACAGTCTAATATTCACTTTCCTTCAATCTTTTTAGAGGAACAACACAAATTTGATATATTTTTCTTCATGTTTTGATTTGGAATAGAATGTGTAGTGTTCCCAATGCATTTGTGTGTATGGAAATAAAAGCTATTAGAAGGATTTTGAGCTTTATTCACTTTTTTAAACACACTGCTATTATTTTGAACACAACTGTATATTTAGCCTAGCAGCCCAACTTAAGGAGGGCTCTACACAGGTCTACTGTTACTGTGACCAAACATCTGCTTTGATTGATAAGTATTCAGCACATTGTTCCAGAAGGCCTGGTCTTTGCCCATAGGTTCAATGGCAAACTGTAGTCTTGTTCTAATGTTATTTTGGACAGCGAAGGCTTTTTCTTAACACAATTCTCAAGCAGGTTGAAGCAATGCAAACTCTTTGTTATTGTAGATGCATGCACCCTTTACAGTTGCTGCAAGATTGAACTGAACACAATTTTTGAGAGTTTTAGAGACTTCTTTTACCATCAAAAGGTCAGTTCTTGGGTTGCATTTGCCAGTCCTGGACAAAACAAATAGAACACCAGACAGGTCTAAGATTTAAGATCGGTTCCATCTGCATACTCACTTAAAAGGTTCTAATCATTGGCACCTAATTTGGAAATAAGGAAGCAATGGTACATGTGTGGTGTACTTACTTTTTCTATATGACAAATCAGATTTTTTTGTTTTCTTAAAATATTAAAATAAATACACCATGTCACTTTTATGTGTCATGTGTTCAAGTATATCACCTTTAGCTGTAGGCACTATTTGAATCAAGATCTAATATTAGTCTGTTCAAATTTGTTGCAAAAACAGTCATTTTCCTGCACGCTGGACGTTTTTGGATGTTTTTACAGCAGCTGTTTTTGGCTGCAGACATTTTTTTCTACAGTCAATAAACTCGCCATCATGTTATCCCATATGTTCATGCACATATAGGCTGTTATCAACTGTTTTTGGCTGGGGCGTTTTTGAGCTGTAAAAAAAACGCAAGACCAGTGGGTCCTGAGAGACGATTTTTAGCTGAAAAACGCTAAAGCTAAAATATGCGCTATAACATGGCTTAATGTGGTATACACAGCGTTAAGCCTCATCAGGCGTTTCTCTGTTTCTGTTCAAAATCAATGGTTCCCTATGGGAGCCCATTGGGGCCGGGATCTGGTTTGTTAAAAGGGGCTTCCAGATTCCTATACACCCCTGTCTGCAGACCCCAACAACCACCGGCAAGGGTTATCGGGAAGAGGCCCTTGTCCTCATCAACATGGGGACAAGGTGCTTTGGGGTGGGGGCGCAGGGTCCCCCTGCCCCAAACCACCCACCCCCCCATGGTATGGTCCAGGAGGGGGGGTGCTCACTCGTCCCCACCCCTTTTCCTGGCCTGTTCAGATAAGAGTCTGGTATGAATTTTGGGAGGGACCCCATGCTATTTTTTTTTTATTTTGGCGCAGGGTACCCCTTAAAATCCATACCAGACTGAAGGGTCTGGTATCATCTTGGGGGGGAACCCTACGCAATTTTTTTCTCCATTTTTGCAGGGTTCCCCTTCAAGATCCTTAGCACACAGGCTGTGCCGCAAGTCGGATCATCATGATCCGACTTCTGGTGCGACTTCTATTCAAATCAATGGACCATAGGGAACCATTGATTTTGAATAGAGGCAGAGAAACACTGTTAAAAGTTAGCGCTATAAAACGCGCATTGAAAACAGTGCATAGCGCTGATAAAATTGCGATTTTAACACAGATTTTTGCCTGACATCGGTACTAGCTGTACAGCTATTTTTTCTATAAAGTCCTGTGTGCATGAGGCCTCATGGTTAAAAACAAAAGCAGAGAGGAAAGTGCAACTATTCAGTGCAGTAAAACACTTGAAAAAACAATGTAGCTGTTGCACTCACTCTGTTCCCTGTCAGTCATAGTGCTTTGTGGCCACACCTGATAGAGATAAAACTGACACCAGGGCTAGCAGTGCAGTGCTGTGTGATACAGGCCTTTCCTCCCCTTCAGGCTGGGTTCACAATGGAACCTGCAGTGGCTCCTAGCAGGGGTTCGGTGCGTTCCTGTTCAGTTTCAGGTCTGATTTTAGCACGAATTTTGGGCTGAATTCAGACCTGAAATGGTCCAAAAGATGCACAGCATCTTTGTGCAAACAGCACCGGACCTGCTGCGGAATTATGTGAACCGGCTCCATAGAGAGCCGGTGACAATCTCCTGCTATGCGAATTGGATGCAAGGAAAGCCGCATTCAATTCGCATAGATTAGATCCCAGCCTTAGGTTGGATTCACACCTATGCATTTTCAGTGCTTTTTGCATTTTGCAGATTTGCACTGCAGAATGCGTTCCATAGCAACCATGTTAATTAGACTGCAATGCAAATCAGCAAAATGCAAAAAGCGCTAAGAATGCATAGGTGTGAATCCAGCCTTAGGCAGGTTTCACACAGCCGTCTCCTTATACGGACTCTGTTTGCTCAACAGGGATGAATCCATTGATCCCCTCTGAGCTGACGGATGACAGATCCATCTCTGCTCACTGTGCAGAGACGATTCCGTCAGAGGCGCCACGCTCCTCTATGGGAAATCGGATGACAACGGATCCGCCTGTCAGTTGTCATCTGATCCGATCCGCAGATGGATGGAAGAATAGGGTTTTCCTCCATCAGACTTTATGGGTCTGGAGCGGATCGGAGTGTGACGGGTATCAGCGGACATGTCTCTGCTGACATCAGCCGCTCCATAGGGCTGCATGGAGTGTCCGTTCAGGTCCGTCTGAAAAAACTGACAGGGGGACCTGAACGGAACATCCTTGTGAAAGGGGCCTTAGAGTTGCTGTCAGACTGGGCTAAGATGGAGAATACCTGCACCTGTCAGAATTCCACACCATGGCTTCCTACCAACAGCAACCGGTACTCAGCTGAACCAAGTATCATCCAATGGTAATACTGTAATGTCATTTTAATAAAAGTTACATTATTATAAAGAGCAGCCATAGCCAAGAGTGCCATGATGCATTTTGCAGATTGCTTAATCATAGGGATCTGGTGTACAATTGGGAAATATGTGTCTTTACATGAGCCAGAGGTATCAATAAGACAGCTTTGTATTTTTCATGTCATGTAGACTAAGTGCCCGTTCACACAGGGGCGACTTGCGATCCGACTTGAGTTGCCTCAAGTCGCCTCAAAGTCGCTTGACATTTGAAATCCCATTGAAATGAATGGGAGCCGTCTTAATATACACAACTGAAGTCGCTCCGACTTCAAGGCGACTTCTGAAAAGGTTCCTGTACTACTTCTAGGAGACTTCTATCAGACTTGTGCCCATAGGATTCAATAGAAGTCACCTCCAAGTCGGATCCCCATCTACATGGAAGCGACTTTACAGTTAAAAGAATAGAATTTATTTTTAGGCAGCACCCTCCCTCCCTTCTCTGATTGGTTAAGGCAAAGTCGCCTGGCAAAAGTCGTGTTGTAAAGTCGCCTGAGGTCCTTGAAGTCGCTCTGTAAGTCGCGCTGAAAGTCGTGCTGAAATCGCCTAGCGAAGTCGCGCTGAAGTCGGGTCGCCCCTATGTGAATGCAGGCTAATAGACAAGTACAACTGTCGAACACAGCTTTATAGATTATGTGCAGCGCTAAATAAAAATAAGCACATGTACACAAACCTCTCTGAAAAATGTAAAAAAGAATAGTTTCCCTTTCCTAGGCCACCTATACTTACAGTATGTCAGACTGACATGAAAGTAATTAGTATGTTACTTTATATCAGTAGTAGGGCAACATACTTAAACACACAGCCAAAGCTAATTATAGTGTGTAAAAAAAAATTAAAATTAGTTAAAATGAAATATAAAGAAACTATGAATTAGCACAATGATTTTCAAATCAGGCAAATTAATCAGTCATAAATTCACTAGATTTGCCTAAATGTATTTACGTAGACTGGTCCAATCTGCAGAGAATCATAGAGTTGGAGAATCATGGTTATCTGGATTCCTGAACAGTGTGATTTTCTTCTAAACTGTGTTTTATATCCTTTACCTACCTTTAAGCATTTTGACAGCCACCTGCAACGAGACCCCTGGTTTGCTGATTCCATATGCTGTAGCAGTGACCACTTTTCCAAATGCTCCAGAACCGATTGTGTCACCTAAAATTTATAAATTTATAAAGTAAAGAATTAATGCCTGTGTGTTCTGTGAGTATATACCATTGTATCGCTAGACTAAAGTGTTACTAAACCCAGGACCCTGCATTTACTATAACTGATAAATACCTTTTCTCATCAGCAGTTAGAGCAGTCTTGTGACTTCTATCAGTGCCTGGTTAAAGCTTGTGGGGGGTGGGGGTCATTCTCCTCTGACTGTCCTATGAGGCTGTGAGGCTGCAGGACCCCTGACCCTCTGTCTGGACAGTGCTGATTGGCCCTGTGCTGATCACATGACCCCTCCCAAGAAAAGAAAATACTTTCTAGCAATACACCCCAAACTGTGCATGTGCAGCTTTTAACCAAGGCTCTGTTCTATCAGCAGATAGATTGGGAACAGTTGAAGAAGCAGCCTTTTTACACAGGATTAACCCCTTAGGATCCACAGTGAGTACAAGCATGCTTTACTACATATACAGACTGATTTTACTGTTTTGGCTTTAGTAACACTTTAATATATAATCTTAATACTAAGTGGATTAAACAAAATCTTCATATTATCTTGGATTGAACTAAAACCAATAAAAGAATTCACAGAGCAATAAATAGTCTTACTACAGAGCTGCATTCACACATGGAGTTTCCGGACAACGTGAGAAAACGCACAGGAAATACATGCTTGCTAATGGCACACCAAAAGCAGTTAGCAGATGCGTTAGCAGATTTTGTCAAATGCGCTACAAACATGCCACAATGTGTGAAGCTCCATGCCTGAAAAGCTTATGGAGCTTCTTTGGTGTGTTGGTCACACGTAGGGTGGAAAAGCACAAAAAAAAGCAAAAAAAGTGAGCGGTATGCGTGTTTCCATTATGCAAAGTGTGAATGGGGCCTGAATTAGCAGAAATTACTCTGACCAATCAACACAGTGATATATTAAGCTATTGGACTGCCTTCCACATTTGGAAAACTAAAAGGAAGCTGCTGAGCTTTTGTTTTTTAATGTTATGAAACCAAGACTCAAAAGTGTGAGGGAGCTCTTTGATGTGAGAAATGTCATTGTGGCCATTGAAATGAACAGCATGCTGTGATGTCTGCAGGTTTGGCACCTTAATAGGATATACAGGACATGGGAGAGAGCGTTATCTGTTAACTGTTATCAGTTAATAAATTTTCTGTTTCAATAATTTTTATTTGCGTTTAACAAGTAGTCAACGTGCAATGGTTGCACCCACGCAGCGGCTAGCATTGACAGTTATCACACAAGTTAGCCAAAGAACAGCTAAAAGAGGTAATGTAAACATAGAGGAGAAAATGAGAACCAAGACATCAGTGGAGGATAGGCCTATTTCATAAAGCCACCAGGGGTCCTGAGAAGGTTCCCCATACCAGTGGGGCATCCCCTGGTCCCACCAATACCCATACAGTGGTGCCATATACAGCCTATACAGGTCTGATGAGAGAGGTAAACTGGAACTCAGGAGAAAGTGAAGCAGAAAGGTGGTGCTAAAGAAAGAGGGAGTGACAGCAAAGGAGCCAAGGGAGGCTAAGAAAAGCAGGAAAGGAGGACCAGAGGGTTAGAGATTGAGAGAAGGAGGAACAGTAAGGGCTGGGAAGCATCTGGGCTATCCGGAAAGTTTTTTTTTTTCATTCTTTTTTATTGTGTTTGTGTGTGTATTTCACTGGTACTATGTTGAGAGACTTAAATTGTAGCTACAGTGCATCCAGAAAGTATTCACAGCGCTTCACTTTTTCCACATTTTATGTTATAGCCTTATTCCAAAATGAAAGAGTCCTGGTGGTTCCAAACTTCTTCCATTTACAGATGATGAAGGCCACTGTGCTCATTGGGATCTTCAATGCTGCAGAAAGGTTTCTGTACCCTTCCCCAGATCTGTGCCTCAATACAATCCTGTCTGCAGACAATTCCATGGACTTCACGGCTTGGTTTGTGCTCTGACATGCACTGTTAACTGTGGGGCCTTGTATAGACAGATGTCTGCCTTTCCAAATCATGTCCAATCAATTAAATTTACCACAGGTGGCTTCCAATCAAGTTGTAGAAAAAATCTCAAGGATGATCAGTGGAAATGTTATGCACCTGAGCACAATTTTGACTGTCATGGCAAAGGCTGTGAATGCTTATGTACATGTGATTTTTACATTTTTTATTTTTTATAAATTTGCAAAGATTTCAAACAAACTTCTTTCATGTTGTCATTATGGGGTATTGTTTGTAGAACTTTTAGTAAGATAATGAACGTAATCCATTTTGGAATAAGCCTGTAACATAACAAAATGTGGAAAAAGCGAAGTGCTGTGAATACTTTCCAGATGCACTGTATATTCAGATTCCTTGGAGTCATTGCAATTTACCTGAAAATGGACAGTGCCAGGCCATTGCAGATCTCTTCAAGATCTGATCAATAAAGGAGAAGTATGGCCAAAGCTCTTTTGGCTGTACTTATTTTTTTTTCTATTTTTTTTGTAACCACTTGCTGACCCATCACAGTTCATATATTGTGGCAGGTCGGCATGTGCAGGCACAGTCACGTTCCTGTACATCATGTGCCTGCACCGGGTTTAGGAGACGCTATAACAGGGGTAGGCAACCTTAAAGAGGTGGAGATCTACCTGAACAACATGGGAGAAGTCAAAGATCACTGGGTAGAGCTTCCTCACACCTGATCCAAACATCTAATTGCTGTACTACCGTTTCGCAATTGCGTGCATTGCACTGCAATCATGGGTTTAAATCAGGTGGAGAGGAGGCAACATATCTCCTCCTTACCACCTGTCAAACACACTCAGATTGCTTTTCAAATGAACTGCAGTGACTGCTGCACTTGTGAATGAGACCTTAGTTGTATTCGGCAGTGGCAACCTTAGGGCTCGTTCACACATAAAGTTGGGGGGGGGGTAAATCCCTGAGTTACGGCTTTACCATCCCCAATCCTTAAGCCCTTTAGCTTCTGAGGCAGCAGCAAAAGTTGTACACATGCCGCAGCATGTAAGTAAATGGAGCTACTCTGCAAGCGCACCACAACTGGATGCTTTTGCGGGGTCCAAGGGGTTAAACCAGGTGGTGAGAAAGTAACACAATGCTGTTATTATGCCCAGTGTATTCCTTCACACTGACCTGAAGATCTCGCAGCTGGGATAAGAGGTGGAGTGCAGTTTGTATCACTCCGCATGGGACAGGAGCCGGCACTACAGAGGAGGCATCAGCTAATGTGGCTCTTGCTCCCTACTACAGCTTACAAGGAGTCCCTCTGCATTGAAATCTGTTTAATGCTCTGGAATGGTGGGTCAGCAAGCCCAGACCAAGATCTACCAGTCACCTGTCTGAGATCTACTGGTAGATCACGATCTACAGGTTGCTGACCCCCGCTCTATAACTTCCCACAAATCAATTATTATACACTTATTGGGATTTTTTTATGAAAGACATGTAGCAGAATAAATTTTGGCCTAAATTTATAACGAAATTAGATTTTATTGGATATGTTTTATGACACAAAGTAGAACATATTTTTAAAGAAGTTAATTGATTGATTGTTTTTTGGTAAAAGAGACATGTTGCAAAATTTATATTGATTTGATTGGCTGCAGCCTGTGATCAGTGATCAGCTATGGGTGCCACTGTCAGAATACAATATCCGCTATTCAATTCATTTGTATGGCTATAGGAATCTGTTTGCTTTTTTAAATTTAAACCAAAAATAAACTAACAGTGTATGGCCAGCTTAAAACAATATTAAAACCAAAATCAAAAATGTAACATATTGCAGCTTTCCAATCAATAGATGTGGTGACTGCATTGGTTTTCTTTTTTTGGCTTTTTTTCCCCCTCTGTTTTCACCTGGTGATCTGGTCAGTAACACATCTCCTGTATTAGAGTGCCCCCAATCTGGATGAAGGAGCTCAGGGGCACCTTTGGACAGCAGCATTGCTAATCTGGGGGGGGGGGGGGTGTTAGCAAATTTAACACTGCTAGTACAGCAAAATAAATGCAAAACTCCAGCTAATATTTTATAAGCAGTTAAGCAAACATTTTTTCCCCTTTGTAATGAAGGTTTAACATAAATAAATAAAAAAAGCGGATCATTGTAAGCACCCCTGCTAGTAATAGCTGGTTTGTCTCATCTCTGTAACTGACACGTTTGCAAAAAAGCTTGTTTAAAAAAAAAACTGACTTTCTGGCTGGATCACAAGATAAAATGAGAATAAAGAAAACCTAAAAAAAGAGAAGGGGTGCAGCCATCACATCTAAGAATTGGTAAGCTGAAATATAATAACATTTGCTTTTGGGTTTAATACCGATTGTAATGAAAAATTCTGATTGATTGCTTTGGATTACTGTTTTGCAGAGTAGATATCTAGCAACTCACCGATTTCCAGATTCTCTCTTGGAAATTCCCATTTTAAGTCATACTCTAACACAGTGAAATCAATGTAGATGTATTCATTGTCTGAAGGACCAACATACTGGATCATCAAGAGTTGGCTTTCATATTTGTATTTCTTTTTAAGAAAACAAAACAATAATGCATTAGATTAAATACTAGCATAAAGAACAAAATGATTCAATTAAAACAAAAATGAAATATTACCTTCTTGTACTTGCACAACACCACGATAAATACAATGATTACAATTGTTAAACAGAGGCCACAAGTTCCACTTGCAATTGAAAAAAGAAAATTATTTTGTTCTACAAAACAAAAAAAAAAGCAAATCATACAAGTCAATGTAATACTACTGAGATAACACGAAGAAAGATAAAAGGTGTATTTGGTAATGCAAACAGCTTACACGAATAAGCTGGTGACATTTAAAATAAAACTGGCTTGGTTGCCTATATCTATTTGTGTATCTATTATTCCAGGCTCAGGAAATCTGTTAAATAAAGAATTTCTAAAATACAAAATGCAACACAGTGACATTTTCTTTACAATGTTTACAGTGAACCTTCACCCTAAGGCTCGGTTCACACTGCCGAGACTTGTCATGCGACTTGAGAGTTCAAAGTTGCATGACACGTTGCACCCCATGAATTGCAATGGAATCGTTCTTAGTGTGACCCAAGTCGCAGCAATTTAGAAGAAGGTTCCTGCACTACTTTGGGGCGACTTTCCCGTTGTGACGGTGTAAACCGAGCCTAAAGGTAAAGTCACGTTGCACTGCCTCCTTCCGCCTCCCTCTCTGAACATACAGTATACTATATAATATACCGTTTATATATTATTTTACTGTTATTTATTTGTGATGCTCAGGTCGCAAGGAAGCCCTGAGGCACAGCTGTGCACCCATGGGTTTCCCTAACCATCTGGGCATGTATGGGGTTTGCCCCACATGTACAAAGAGGCTGTTAGGGAGGTCCCTAGCCTATTCCTGTTTTATGCATGTGTGAGAAGTAACCTGCACATGTGCAGATGTGCCAGAGGGCATTGTCAGGACCCTAAGGACGGGGGAAGAGTCACCTAAGCGATGGACTAAAGGTCTGCGTTAAATTTAGTCTGCAATGCAGACATTTATCTGAAACCAGCCTGTCTGGGCTCACTGGGCAATCGCCTTTGATCGGGAGGGAGGGAAGACCCACCATTTAGAGAGATGGGTACCCATCCCAACTTATCGGCTATTCCCAGTGGCCCTGGTAGAAATGTTAACCATTAATATTGAAAGGTGGTTCCATTTAATCCGCAGTCCGACCAGCATATAGCGCATTTAGTGTCTGAGTACACTAGTATGATTAGATTTGCTGTAGTCCCTCTATAATATCAAATAATTGATCTGTGTAAAATCAAATTTGATTCTAATTGAACAAGAACATAGATCATAAGATACTCTCTATGTTATATAAAAATATCTGGGTGTTTATTTTCCAATACATGAAATGAAATTTATTTTTGTATTTTTCCAAGCATGAATGTCTCTACGATAAAAGTGTACTAATTAATACTACGTAATATGGATCCAAATCTAGACTGGATATATTAGATCATTTATCATTGATTTTGTTGTTTCTCATGTATTCATTTATCAATCTATTTTATGAATATTCTTATGTTTTAGATAGTGGGTGAAGATTTTAAGCATACAAATTGACAAGTTATTTTATGATTATACATATAGTAATGTATTAAGCGATAATACCACTTAAAGATCCTATGATAAAGGTATGCATTTTTGGTGGGAGGAAAATCGCAGACGAAAGATCTTTTATATGTGTTGTATTTATATTAGCAGTATCTATCAGTGATCAGCCAGTTGCTATATTTGAGACATAACAGCTACCTTAATGTATGGCTGTGAGTGATAAATGTGAGAATAAAACATATGTGACGTTTTGATGATATCGGCATCTAAATTGGCTATTGGCCGATACACGGGTTATCCGTGAATGTATGCGTTTAGGAGGCCAATTGACGAGAGATTGCTGATCCCTGATAGGTTGGGACGTTGGTCCATCCTTTATGCTGATGCTTTTTAATGTGAGGTGTTGATCGTGGGGTCACGCCCTCCGTAGAAGTCGTGATGACGAAATGTGTCAGGGAGAGACCCCACGACAGGAAGTGACGCTTGCGCTCCAGGACGAACAGTGGAAGCGGTGTGTATAGGCCGTGTGATTGACTGAAAGGGTGAGACGGCACAGATTCATATTGTGACAATCGCTGTTTTATTATTTACATTTTGTAAGTGCATTTTAAAAAGGGGGTTGGCAATAAAGCTTTGAAATGGAGTGACACTATGTGAAGTTTTTTTTTTATGGGTATTTATCTACCGAGTTGAGTGATCAAACCAGAGGAGTTCCAGCAGAGTATTGATGCGGGCCAGTATAAAGTGTTTTTCTGGTAAGCAGATTAATCACTAAAGGAACTGCACATGGTGTGAATGCTCTTCTCCTGGTGGTTGGTGGATAGAACCTGAACGAACCTTCACTTACACTGTTTGTGTCTCCTGGATTCTTACACCCCTTGCTTGTATGGACTTTTATGGACTTTTAAAAGCGCTGTTACACACCTGAGTGGCTTTCCTTTGGTTGCGGTGTTGTTTTTAGTGTGTGTATTTTTCATTGTACTTTTATTTAAAACGGCAGCTTTTGGGATTAGTCCTGGTGTTTCATTACACTTCTGTTTTCCAACTGACTGAGTGCTCCATATGCACTGTGTTGTCTGTCATTAATCTGAAACTACCAGCACATTATCGTTGGCGGTCTGACTTTTGGGTCAAAATGTATGTAAACCCTAAATCCATTTTTCAGAATGTTTGGCATCGTGACTAACTGTATTCAGATTTTTTAAGTAAATAATTTTTGTGAATCTGTTGCAAAGTTTCTTATTTCGGGATCCTGTCAGTAATATCACTTTCTGTTGCATGTTGACAATGCAAATCCACTGCTTATGCTTGTAACCCTACATCGGGTATTATTGCAGTACAAGTACCTACAGGGATCATACTAAGAGGAGCTAAAATGAACATTTTAGCCTTACGCTGGCCAAACATGGATTGAAATTCCACTGGAAGGGAAAGGGACTAGCCGAGATTCAATCCACGTATGGGCAGGCTGATTGTACCCAAGTTGATCTATGGATAGAAATAAAACCAAGAAAAAATGCTCCCTAGGGCTCTTAGGCAGAAGAAAAGTTCAAACTAAATAATCAATGGATACAAAAATAATTTTATTGGTACCAAATGACATAAAATATCAATGACACTTTAAAAACATATGCTCTGGTATGCATGACCTCCATATATGACCAACAAAGATGTCCTTATATACTGGCAAATAATATATAGAGATATCACACTTAATGTTATCGCTCAGCAAGGACCCCAACGCGTTTCAATTATACAAGTTACAATTTTTCTCAGGGGGTTGAGGACAGTTAGAGCATTTGCAAACAAAACAGAACAATACTTATATATATATATATATATATATATCTAGATATACACATCTCGTTTGTGGCCGTTAGTGGACCATAGGAATCATACCTTGTAAATGAAGGTGTGTGGCCAGAGCAGGATAAAAAACACCAAAACTGGTGAAATTTCCAGGATCGCCTCTCCAGGGGTGCAGGAACCCCAGAACGGCTTACAAGAGTTCACACTTGCTAGGGATGGGGGGAGCAACAGCACCTACAATGTAGATTATAGGATGTGCCAATTAAGACTTAAAATGAAATACTCAACTAGCTGTACCTGTACAAAAGATAGCTTATCCACTTAGGGTCCTTCCCCATTTTCTGGGGAAGGACCCTGTCAGGGCTAGGCTCTGCTCTCCCTTCTCAGAGCAAGCTGCTCAGCTGAGAGTTAATTGCCAGTCTCAGCTTCCACTCTGTCACACCTGATGACCATATCCTGCCTCGTTAAGCCAGCTCTGCTGCTATATAAACTGCCTGGATCAGATCGCAAATGCCTTCGCCTTGATCAACATCTCTGGAGAAATCTCTGCTGTGTTTTCCTGTGAAAGACTTTGCCTGTTTGATGTTCCCTTCTGGTTCCTGGATTCAAGACCCTGCCCGGCTGACTCTCCTCCTGGCTCCTGACCCTGCATGCCATTTGTTTGACCTCACTGATCTCTGGACTCCTGTTTCACAGGCTTGCTCTGACTATCCGCTCTGAATACCGAACCCTGGCTATGTTTTGACCATAAATAAATAACATGTAGCACTAAGACTAAAGATCCAAATGAAATAAATAGCAAACTTAGGACCTGGGGACAACCCAGGAATAATAGAGTCCTTAATAAAGTCCACCAAAAATATCCAGTATAAAGAAAATGTGCAAATCATGATAATAGAAAATAATCATGATAGTAGAAAAAATATTCTGTGCTTCAAAGTGTTCCACCACGGAGAAGTGTATCCACCACCTTGAATAATTAAACACCCTTACCAGAGGTAAGCTGGTAAAAAGCATATATGATCAATCCTGGCAGATAGTTGTCTGGCAGTAGAGATAAATCGGCACCCCTCATACATGGACGACAGTCACCAATATGGATACAGGACCCAATCGACAAAACCTTTCCTCATAACAGGGAGGTCAGCAATGTTCCATCGGGCCGGACCTGATCCCCCCCGATCACAGTGCTTCCCCGGACTGTGCGCTCCACTCCGCACAATGCCGATCCCCGCTCAGCGCAGATAACAGTCTTTCCATCCAAGTGTGCCTGCAGTCCGTCCCCGCTCCATCCCGATTCTCTTTCCCCCACTCTACATTGTAGGTGCTGTTGCTCCCCCCATGCCTAGCAAGTGTGAACTCTTGTAAGCCATTCTGGGGTTCCTGCACCCCTGGAGAGGCAATCCTGGAAATCTCACCAGATTTGGTGTTTTTTATCCTGCTCTGGCCACACACCTTCATTTACAAGGTATGATTTCTATGGTCCACTAATGAGATGTGTGTGTGTGTGTGTGTGTGTGTGTGTATATATATATATATATATATATATACGCATTGTTCTGTTTTGTTTGCATATGCTCTAATTTGATATTATTTTATAATTTAGATGTCCTCATTCACCTGAGGAAGATTGCAACTTGTATAATTGAAACGCAATGGGGTCCTTGCTGGACAGGGATAACATTAAGTGCGATATCGCTATATATTGTTATTTGCCAGTATATAAAGACATCTTTGTTGGCCATATATGAAAGTCATGCGTACCAGAGCATATGTTTTTAAAGTGTCATTGATATTTTATGTAATTTTGTACCAATAAAAATTATTTTTATATCCATTTATTATTTAGTTTGAACTTTTCTGCTGCCTAAAAGCTTTTGGGAGCATTTTTTCTTGGTTCTCTTTCCAAAAAGTTTGGGGCAACTAGCAATCTCTTTTCACCCAAGTGGGTGGGTTTGTCTTTTTCCTATTAGTCGATCCATCTATTGGCTTGGGTACAACCAGCCTGTTGGATTTTTTACATTTGTGTACTGACAGCAGCTATAGCCGGAAAGGCCCCCAGCACCCCCACATTATATGCATTCTGCCTTCTTGTTAAAAGGTTACCTAACTTGTAAACAAACTTAATATGGAAAATTGGCAGATAGAATGATACTGAAGAGCTGAACGTACCTTGGTGATTGTATAATGTCTGAGTGCATGTTATCCCAACAGAATTGTTTGCACAACTGCAGATGATAAATGATCCCCCATCGTTGTCCAGAATCAGGGAGCTAGTGAATTTCCAGGCCTTTGTGGATCTTTGCGGTGACCCATATGTTATGCCCTCTGTGATCACTTCTGTGCAGCTTTTAAAAGAATACCCTCATTAAAGTTGAAATTCAGACAGACGCAGCTCTGTATTCATTAATACATTTTTTAAAGAAAAAAAAAAAATATATATATATATCTATATATGTAGAGTTTACTCCCGAAGGAGCTGCTGGGATATGCCCTGGTTTTTCCATATAGATAAGCCTGCAGCCAGGCACACGATCATAGTCACTGTTTTCCTCAATAACCAGTTTAGAAGTGTTCATTTTTTTTTCCATTTTTGGAGAACTTAGATAGAGTTGAGGGAATTGAGTTGGATACTCCAAAAACAGAACTATGTACAGGCTGAGGACAGTGGACTCCTTTCTATAAAGCTGAAGCAGAAGTCCTTGCATATAGCAAACTGTGGACTT
>BLSH010464812.1:238331-251304 GCA_018402905.1 Glandirana rugosa
TTTGGTACGTCTCGAATAATGGTTATAAGTATATTTTCTTGTAGACCCATTGTCACTGGTATTGTACTAAAGTAATCATGTTATGGTCACTGTTACCCAGATGTTCTTTTATATGAATATTGGTAATAAGCTCTGCATGGTTTGAGATTACCAGGTCCAACAAAGCATCATTCCTAGTTGGGGCCTCAATAAACTGGACCATAAAATTGTCCTGTAATAGGTCTATAAATTTTTGCCCTTTAGCTGTCCCAGCAGTACCATAACTCAAGTTAATTTCCGGGTAGTTAAAATCCCCCATTATTATCACTGTCCCAGCCCTTGCAGCTCTTTCTATCTGTGCAAGGAGCAGAGTCTCCACCTCCTCTTTAACACTGGGAGGTCTATAACAAACTCCAACGATAACCTTTGTAGTGCGCACACCCATATGCAGATCTACCCATAATGCTTCAGACTCATCACACTCTCCATCAACTAGGTCCTCATTCACACTCGCTTTGAGATCACTTCTCACATAGAGACAGACACCACCACCCCTCCGTTTTACCCTGTCTTTCCGAAAGAGAGCATAGCCAGGAATATTAATAGCCCAGTCATGTGAAGAATGAAGCCAAGATTCAGCTATACCAATCAAATCATAGTTCTCCTCACAGACTTGTTCTTTTCCCAGTTCTCCACTAGGAGTTTCCTTTGCCAGAGGTGCATTATGGGAAAGGGTATAAATAATTGGGTCTGAGTGATGCAAGCTCTTTTCCCCCATGCCCTGGCCTGGGAAGGGTGCATGTGATAGAGCTGGTTTAGACAAATATAGGCTGAATATAAGGCATAGACTCTCCTGAGCCCAAATACATACATGTACAAATAAAATACTTGGTTGTCTGTGAAATTGGGTGCCCCTAAAGTCCCATGCACCCAACAACTCAGACGTTTGCAATTTTACTGGGGTACTAAAGGTACGGGGTCCATCAGTGCTGGACTTGTCTAAAGAAGTATCAACAGTGCAAGGTGTGCACAGCTATTTTTTTTTTTTTGGAAGGGAGTGTGGTACAAGGTTTTTTAATTAAAAAAAAGAAAAACATTTTTGAACTAGGCAATACAGTTTTTGCCCCTACTGTCATGGTCTCAGATCTGTGTGTTGGTATCTAATGTCCACAGACTCAGACAAAGGTTGCAAAACCAAGATGACTGCTCTGTCCCCTTGCTATTCTATATACATTCAAGAGAATTCATAAGAATTCCATCAGGGAACTGTGCTCATTACACTAACAGAAGCATGGTCAAGAAGATTTGTAATGGAATGAATGGAACCTGATGGGGAACTGAGGGACTAGTTCCCCATCAGTTCCCATTTACCTTTATTGACAGTGCACCGCAATGGGGCAAATCCATAGTCACTGTTCAGTTAATTAGAGATTTTTGAATCCACCCATTGCAGTGCGCTGTCAATCAGGAGTACAGTGGATCTTATGCCTAGTACACAAGGGCCGGATGTCAGGTGACATTCAATAACAACCAGCCGACATTGGGTCCATGTGTATGGCAGCCGGTCTGATCAATGGCTGAGAACGCTGACCAAAGTGCTCTGGCGGGGGAGCCACCCCCTGTCAGAACACAATTGCTCAGCGGCAGAGATCGCTGTACTAACATCGGATTGTTAGTACAGCGCTTCCAACCAGAGCTGTCGGATTTTAATTTGTTCAACCTGCTGGTTTGAATGAAAAGAAAATTGTGGTGTGTACCAGGCTTAAATGGGGACCAGTCTTTTGGTTCCTCTTCAGGCTCCACCCACCCAGTGACAAGTCATTCCTCAAATATGGGCATTATGCCAGTGTTTTAAATTCCCCAGAGAATTTTCTCCTTTTTGATAAGGGGTGGCTAAATAAAGACATTCCTGATGGAAAGGAGAGACTGAAGACTCGCTTTATAGACTGTAAAGAGATGCAGCTGTATTATGTTTTCAAGAACTGCTTCTAGACACTTTTGACTGGAACAAATTCCCTTGTATGCAAGTCATAATTCACAATGCGCCTACCATAGCACTGTCTTTCTCCAATATAATAAACTTACTTTTGAAACTCATCATAGCTTCTTAGCCATTTCCAGTTTGACAATGGATAGCTCCATGATTGACATGTAATGTTTTTCATATTGGATATTTTACATTCCACCTCTGGCTTTTCTAGTAAGAATAAAAAAGTTAATTTAAATTTATGCTATGCAATGCGTAAAATCTAATTTTAGTTTCAAGCATACAGAACAGGTATAGATCTTGCCAGGACGTAAGTAGGCTTTGGCTCTTTCTAAGATATTGCAAGTACATTGTATGTATGTGTATCCGAACCTTGCAACAGAATATGTGCAGACATCCTCTTTATATTTACAGAAGAATGGGTGGCCACAATAGTGTTTTGGCTCCACCGCCATATTGGGTGATTCACCTGGGAGGCACCATCTTCCCCTAAGTTGAGGTATTTTTAAGACTGTCAGGAAATATCACCCTACCACCCCCCGCTGAGTGCTTGCTCCATCACTTGTGTACTTGTATTATCAGTGTGCTCCGATTGTTTATTTATGTATTTCCAACAGCCTTTTATCTTTTATGCTTTTAAAAATAATGACTTTCAATTTATATATGAAGTATTATTTGCTAAAACTGTTATATACTGAATTTATTGTAACAAGATAAAGTACTCCCAGAGCACATCAGGAATACCCCATTTACCATTAGTTGGGAACTGAACATTACAGCTGATATCACCAAATTGCAGAGGATGGTTGGTACAATGACCTATACTTCCTCATACATTCCAAAAGGGTTTTGGTAGATTAATCAGATTCTGTCCAAAAATAGTATGATGGGATTATAAACTCAGAACTCTGTCAGAGGACTGGAACTTATGTTCGTCTTTCTATATACTTTGTACAGAGCTGCTAAATGTTTTCGAACCAAAATAATGAAGAATAAAAAATATAAACTCACGGAATACATTTATAGGGAAGGTTTTCTTAAGCTGGACATCATCATTGTCTGCATAGAATACAACAGAGTCTCCGGGCTCATAGTTGTGGCTGCAATATTTAGATATGCTGAAAAAAAAATCAAAGATTGAACCACCAAAAGGTTTTACTCTCTTCATAACCAGGGTATTTTTTGCTTTTCAGCACTGTGCTGATTTAACTGGCAATTGCGTGGTCATGCAACACTGTACGCAAATTACATTTTTATATATTTTATTCACACAAATAGAGTTTCATTTTGCCCGTATTTAATCACCACTGGGTTTTAATTTTTTGCAATATAAATGCAAAATTTCGAAAAAAAAGTGTTTTTCTTCTTTTATCCAATTTTGCAAATAAATAATCATTCATAAATTTAGGCCCAAATGTATTCTGCTACATTTCCATGGTAAAAAATAACCCAAATCGGCGTAGAGAATTTAGTCTGTGTGAAAGTTAGGCCTCATACATACGGACATTTTTTGACGCCGGCGTTTTCTGGCGTTTTTTGCAGCTCTCCATGTTAGTCAATGGCCCCATAAAAACGCCAATGTTTTTGAGCTGTAGATGGCATCGGTGTTAGTGAGCTGAAACTAGAACCCACGGCCAGTGCGTTCTGAGGCTGTAACATTTTGACGCCGACGCCACAAAACGCCAACTAATACTGTACCGGCGTTAACCGGCGTTTTTTGACACCGACGTTTTTAGGTTGAAAAATAGCAGAGAGATGATTTTTTTTTAAAAAACGCCTATTGACACCGACGCTCACTAACGCTGATGCATAACGCCGAAAAAAGACGATTTTTTTTCCTTGACGTCGGGCCCGACGTTTTGTTTATTTTTTAAGAAAAGTCCGTGTGTATGAGGCCTTATAGTCCACAAACTATGGTGTATATATATTTAAAAATGAAACAGTCATCATGTACTGACATCCTATCTCAAATGAGGCTCTAAAATGCCAGATCAGTACAAATACCCCCCAAATTACCGCTTCTTGAAAAATAGACAGTTTTATTTAGTAATAGGCATGGCAAGTTTTTTGAAGTTGTATTTTTTTTGTCACAATTCTTTGGAAAATTGAGAACTTAATTAAAATGTGGGGTTTTTTTTACTTGTTGACTGGTGGCAGTATGTAAAGAAAAAAAAATTGTGCTTTTAAGATTTATTTTTTTACATACTACCATTAGAGTAGTTCAGTGTCACCATAGTGACACTGTTCTACTCTGGGGGTGGGGGGCGGGGGTCAGGAATGATGATCACTGCTATAAGCAATAGTTTCAGTTGTCATGAATGGCTTTAATTCATGACAGATTGCCTACTATGGCGATCTGTGATTGACTACAGCTAATCACATGCTGCAAGGTGCCAGGTACCAAGGTGCCAGGTACAGCAACACAATATTAAGCAAGCAGTCATGAATGAAAGCTGTTTTGTTTACATTGCAATCATCTGATCACTACAATTGGTCAGAGAGATCACATGATGCGGCTGGGTACACAGAGGTCACGGGATCGTGCTGCTGCCTTCACCAGGTCGCCAGTACCAATACGTCGCTAAGCCTGTAGCTGCTACCCACTTGCTACTGTACTGTAGTTGGGGAGCAAGTGGTTAACAAAGGAATGGTCTAGGTTTTTTTTTTTTTACAGTGGCACGTCAGTCAAAACAAAGAATGCCATTTCAGGCCATGAGAACAACTTTAATGTATGTTATTCCCACAGCGCTGTCACTTTAAATGATTTATAATATAAACATATTTAGACTGCTGCTGTTCAACTAGAACCTAAACATATGATCGTTCTATCACTATTCCTATTTTGATCACAGCGATGTCCTAAAACCCTGTCTAGCAATTTTCAAAAAAAATTGTGCAAAAATGGGAAAAATATTCAATATGACCTACAGTACATAGTGTATAACACCAAACCAATCATGCTTTAACAGTCCACAAAAAATATATAAAAAACAATACATGCAGTGATTCTTATGCATCAAATGAATCCATCCAATATTGCCACAAAGTGTCCTTCTTATAGTGCTCCTCATTCAAAGTGCTACAGTGCAGGTCATATGTGCATATATGAGAAAAGTGCTTCAGTGCTGTAAATTTTCTGTGCCTCCTCCACCACTCTGTCAGTTATAACACTCACATGGATAATCCCACCCAACGCTTTTATGTCAACCAATCAGGCATCTTCAGAAGTGGTTACCTCTGAAAATGCCTAATTGGCTGGCGAAACGCATTGGGTGGGACTATCCACATCATATCCAGGAAGTGGAACGCATGTGGCGGCGGCGCTTCATGGTCTCAAAGCAATTTTAACCTTTGGAAAAGTGAGTGTAAATCTGTTGTTTTTTATGGCATTTATTAATAAACAGCATTACACTATGTGTATCCCTCTTATGTTCCCTTTGCATCAGTCATGAGGAGTGTATTCCCTGTGGTTTAAACTGAAGGAAAGGAGGAATTGACTGAGCTTTGTAAATACCCGGGAGGGTAATATCCACATGCCCATGGAGACTTTGTAGCTGAGAGGCACAAAGTCAAAAGAATCAGTGTTTACTTTAGTGTGTCCCCACATTCTGGCACATGAGCCAATTGCGGCCTCCTTTGGGGAAACCTCATGGAGCTGTGGGGGTAGCGCTGTGACTTTAGTGTCTGAAACACAAATGTATCAAAGCTCCTGATGAAGCGACATATGGTCGTGAAATGTGTTGAGCAGGACATATTAGCAGGAAGACATATATGAGAACAATTGGTATCCCCAGTTTTGAGGATCTATATAAATGAAGACATTTAGATATGTATGACTATAATATTTGGAACCATATCCTCGAGGGGAGCCATGTGTTCTCCAATACCATTTTAGATGGTATTGTCTATTTGTTTATTTTGTACACGTAAGAATTATGTGTAGATTAATAAATTGTTTCATTTTAAGATACGTGCCTTTAACCCTTTCACTGTCAGAGCTGTTTTTGCATTTTTTTTCCACAAATGTTTAAAAAAATAATTTTAGGACTGAAGATTACACAAAGCCCCCAAACATTATATATATTTTTTGAAAGCAGACAACCTAGAGAATAAAATAATGGTAGTTATATTTTTTATGTCACATGATACTACCACAAAAGTCTAGGAAACGCAAAATTTCAGCAAAAAACACACTAACCTGGATTTTAGGGCAAACAATTACCCAACAATTACCTAAATTTTTGGGCGCCCCGTGTAATGGCGCCAAACTTCAGTACCCTATATTTTCTATAGGCGACGCTTCAGAAGCCCCCTATAGGTATCAGTTTATCGTTACAGAGGAGGTCTTGTGTTAGAATTATTGCTCTCACTCCGGCATACGTGGCGATATGTAACATGTGTATAGCAATCAATGTTTTCACGCATAGGAGCCCGCATGCGTTTACCTTCATGCGTGTGTGTGTGTATATGTGAGGGTGGGGGGGGGCTCAAAATGGTTTTTGGGGGGATTTTATGTGCTTAGGTGTAACTTTATTTTTTGCAAAAAAAAATACTTTTTTTTCCCATCACATAGGGGACAAAAAGCCCCCATGTGATGTGTTTTGGGGGACAGGTCCTCTTTATTGAGACATGCAGGGTCTAAAAGAATCCCAATGTCTTCCCTGTGCTCAACTAAATGTTTTGTTCCTGGCTGAGCTAGCTGGGGACACCAAGAGCTTGACCCGGAAGTGACGTCACGGCACAGGGTCCTGAAGAAACGGCACTGGCAGGCGTTTCTTCAGAGCACATGCACCAATGATGTTGGCGTATATAGTAAATGTCTCCAAACTGTGCAAGTTTAGGAGATATTTACAGTATCTACAGGTAAGCCTTATTATAGGCTTACCTGTAGGTACAATTAAAAAGGAAGATTTTACTTCCTCTTTAAAGTCCATCATTTTCTAGAAAATCCATATGTATTCCCAGGACATGGCACCTGTTTTTTTGTTATGCCCAATGGCTACCAAGGTCCCCTCATTCATTTATTTCAGTTGCTAAACAGAAAGCACAGCATACATACTGCATGTATATAGAAAAGAGGTTCAGGATCAGGAGAAAAGAAATGTAAATATTATCCTAGGAATATTTTTTAGATATGTGCATGATGAAAAATGTGTTTGTTTCGTATTGAATAGTTAATCTAGTTATTCAGTTTCATTAAATTTAGTTGACTCGTTCAATTTGTATTCGGAATTCGTATTTGGAATTCGTCTTAAGTCATTTTCGAATTTTTCTTGAAAGTTACCAATTTTTTTCGATTCGAAGTGTTCGCATCGATAAATTTTGAAATGGTCAAATCAAAAACTTTAGATGTTTTCCTTTTTTCGACTCCAATGTGACAAAGTGAACAAACAAAAGAAAAATCTTCATCAAATGATTACAATGACTCTTTAAATGACCTTTGGCTTAACAAAAACTGCATTATTTCGAAATGGTACTCTAATAACATACACAGTCTTTGATTTCAGCAATATGTGTACAGTTATAATTCGACTGGAGTTCCATTCGAATTTCAGTCCAAATTTTCAAAATTCGGACGAATTTAGTTTTGTTATTTAGAGCATTTCGGTAAAATTTGTTTATATTGTAATTCGGGTATTCAGATATATCCAAATAATGAAAATTCCTCTGAATATTACTTCAGAATGAAACGAATCGTACATGTCTAATATTTTTACAGCCGCACCACATACACATAAACACATGCATACTGTAGTATATTAGTGTATACCTTCTTCCATTTTTTTCAGTGATAACAGAACATTTTGAGGGTTTAGACTGATGAATCCAAGCGCATCTTCCAGGGGGAAATGCTTTAAACTCTGCAACAAAACAATGTTCTTCCCGGCTGTGTATGTCCTGCTCCTCACTTGTCACATCCATGTCAATAACCCCTTTATCTAAAACAGCATCAGAAAAGTACATTATTATTAACAAGGCTGTAGCTTACATTACTGAAGGTGTACCCTCATCCTATCCATTGTGTGGGCTGTCGTGGCTGACTCATACATGGGTATGTGTCATATAGTCCATTAATGACAACCAGGAGTTGTAATCATTGTCACCCATGGCTGAAATGTGTTTTATCAAAGCACTAAGTAGATAAGACTGAACACCTATGTTTGAAAATGTATGATAATTCATATACAGTATCTCACAAAAGTGAGTACACCCCTCACATTTTTGTAAATATTTTATTATATCTTTTCATGTGACAACACTGAAGAAATGACACTTTGCTACAATGTAAAGTATTGAGTGTACAGCTTGTATAACAGTGTAAATTTGCTGTCCCCTCAAAATAACTAAACACACAGCCATTAATGTCTAAACCGCTGGGAACAAAAGTGAGTACACCCCTAAGTGAAAATGTCTAAATTAGGCTCAGTTAGCCATTTTCCCTCCCCTGTGTCATGTGAGTCGTTAGTGTTACAAGGTCTCAGGTCTGAATGGGGAGCAGGTGTGTTAAATTTGGTGTTATCTCTCTCTCTTACTGGTCACTGTAAGTTCAACATGGCACCTCATGGCAAAGAACTCTCTGTGGATCTGAAAAAAAGAATTGTTGCTCTACATAAAGATGGCCTAGACTATAAGAAGATTGCCAAGACCTGGAAACTGAGCTGCAGCATGGTGGCTAAGACCATACAGTGGTTTACTAGGACAGGTTCCACTCAGAACAGGCCTCGCTATGGTCGACCAAAGTGGTTGAGTGCACGTGCTCAGCGTCATATCTAGAGGTTGTCTTTGAGAAATAGATGTATGAGTACTGCCAGCATTGCTGTAGAGGTTGAAGGGGAGGGGGTCAGCCTGTCAGTGCTCAGACCATATGCCGCACACTGCATCAAATTGGTCTGCATGGCTGTCGTCCCAGAAGGAAGTCTCTCCTAAAGATGATGCACAAGAAAGCCTGAAAACAGTTTGCTGAAGACAAGCAGACTAAGGACATGGATTACTGGAACCATGTCCTGAGGTCTGATGAGACCAAGATTAGATAAGAAACTTATTTGGTTCAGATGGTGTCAAGCGTGTGTGGTAGCAACCAGGTGAGGAGTACAAAGACAAGTGTTTTTTGCCTACAGTCAAGCATGGTGGTGGAAGTGTCATGGTCTGGAGCTGCATGAGTGCTGCCAGCACTGGGGAGCTACAGTTCATTGAGGGAACCATGAATGCCAACATGTACTGTGACATACTGAAGCAGAGCATGATCCCCTTCCTTCGGAGACTGGGCCACAGGGCAGTATTCTAACATGACAACGACCCCAAACACACCTCCATGGCGACCACTGCCTTGCTAAAGAAGCTGAGGGTAAAGGTTATAGACTGGCCAAGCATGTCTCCAGACCTAAACTCTATTGAGCATCTGTGGGGCATCCTCAAACGGAAGGTGGAGGAGCACAAGATCTCTAACATCCACCAGCTTCATGATGTCGTCATGGAGGAGTGGACGAGGATTCCAGTGGCAACCTGTGAAGCTCTGGTGAACTCCTTGCCCAAGAGGGTTAAGGCAGTGCTGGAAATTAATGGTGGCCACACAAAATATTAACACTTTGGGCTCAATTTGGACACTTAATTTCACATGTCCACTGTTATACAAGCTGTACACTCACTACTTTACATTGTAGCAAAGTGTCATTTCTTCAGTGTTGTCACATGAAAAGATAGAATAAAATATTTACAAAAATGTTAGGGGTGTACTAACTTTTGTGAGATACTGTATCTCTAATATTAAAGCTATACTGTATTTAAAAAAAACACCACTTAACCAAGCTATCTGTGCATTAAAATCTTAAAATATTGTACATACAAATAGTAGCTATACCTGATGCTATTTTGATATCATCTTCCTGTAATTCCCTGTACAGAAGCACCCAGACTGGGAGAAGGGGCTTGGCAGCACTGAGCCAGCCAGGGCTCTCGAGATTTGTGTGGTGATTAACACTACTAAACATGCTTACTGGATGTGAGAAAACAAGGATGAGAACATCAATGATGCTCCTTCATTTTACAATCAACAAGATGGAGGAGAAGGGCGACAATGAAGACAAAATTTCAGCAGCCATTTTTTCCTATAGTCACCTAGCAGATGGATGTGTAACATTGCTATATATGATATACAATATATGTACAGTATATAGAGGGACATATAACTGAGATTTGCAGGTTATTATTTTGGCATAGAGTTCTACTTTAATGGGCAACTAAAGCTGGCCATTGATTACTGGAAGTTTGACTGTTTCCTGATCATTCAGTCAATTTTTAAATCAACTTTATTCGAGCCAGGTGGAAAATTATTAGCCGGTGACGGAAACCCATTGGATGCAGTACCTGCTTAGCAGTGCCATGGTATTCAGACAGTTGTGGCATCCCATGAGCTAAATGAATGAAAACCGGGATGTATATGGCTACCTTAAGCCCTTCTTACAAATTCCAGAGTTGTTAAAAGGCCAGTCCAGGTTACTTGGACCATTTGATGTAGAAGTTGTACACATTATATTATATACAGCATTCACATAATTGCTTTGCAGCAATGTTTACTGGGAACATTTAGCAGTTTTACATACACTGTATTGTCAAAAGTATTGGGACACTTGCCTTTACACGCACATGAACTTTAATGGCATCCCAGTCTTGGTCCGTAGGGTTCAATATTGAGTTGGCCCACCCTTTGCAGCTTCAACTCTTCTGGGGAGGCTGTCCGCAAGGTTTAGGAGTGTGCCTATTGGAATGTTTGACCATTCGTCCAGAAGCGCATTTGTGAGGTCAGACACTGATGTGGATGAGAAGGCCTGGCTCACACTCTCTGCTCCAAGTCATCCCAATAGTATTCTATCTGGTTGAGGTCAGGACTCTGTGCAAGGCAGTCAAATTCCTCCACCCCAAACTCGCTCACCCTTGTCTTTATGGACCTTATTTTGTGCACTGGTAGGCAGTCATGTTGTAACAGGAAGTGGCCATCCCCAAATTGTTCCAACAAAGTTAGGAGCATGAAATTGTCCCTTCACTGAAACTAAGGGGCCAAGCCCATCCACTGAAAAACAACCCTATACCATAATCCCCCCTCCTCCAAATGATTTGGACCAGTGCACAAAGCAAGGTACATAAAGTCATGGACACATGAGTTTCGGGTGAAGGAACTTGACTGGCCTGCACAGAGTCCTGACCTCAACCAGATAGAACACCTTTGCGATGAATTAGAGTGGAGACTGCGAGCCAGGCGTTCTCGTCCAACATCAGTGCCTGACCTCACAAATGCGCTTCTGGAAGAATGGTCAAACATTCCCATAGACACACTCCTAAATAAACCTTGTAGACAGCCTTATCAGAAGAGTTGAAGCTGTTAGAGCTGCAAAGGGTGGACCAAGTCAATATTGAACCCCACGGGCTAAGACTGGGATGCCATTAAAGTTCATGTGTGTGTAAAGGCAGGTGTCCCAATACATTTGACAATATAGTGTATGTGTGGTAAGCAGTTACTTTCTGACACATCCACAGCCTCATTTAAGTCCAGAGACAGTAAGGTTAATATTGTTTTTTTACAGTCAGAGGTTTCTCAAACAGATTTCCTTCTGGACCGATTCCACTGAAAATGTTATCCTGAAATAGTCCATATTCCTACCGAATAGTGTAATTGGCACAGTATGGTTCGCATGCTGGTTGGATGAGCAGGATATAGTGGTGTTGCTTCCTCCTATCATCTTTGCAGTTGATGCGAATAACACTTGAATCATTTCATTCCGAAAAGTATAGCATTTTTCTAAATTCCATTGCATCTGTATAGATAAAGTCATATTTTCAGTCAATCACATGCTGTTGTCATAGCTCCAACAGACATTTCAATAACTTTTTTATAACCCTCAATTTTTAACTGTCAGTTAGGTGTGTACAATATTTATTTTTTCCCAGGACATGTTCCCACTTACTTTTTATGTCATAGCTAAGTGGTTGCAAGTAAGGGTTGAAAAGCTGAGAATTTATGAAGATCCATTAAAACTGAAGAAAAGAAATGGGAATAAAAGAAGAGTAGGTACATATGGAAGAGCCCTGGGGCCATCATCATTTTTTTTTTTTACAGAATTCAGAGTTCTGTAAAAAAAAAATGACATATATATGATGGTCGTAGGGCTCTTCCATAGGTACAAGCTGCAACCAATATTATTTAAATGCTTAATCTGTATCTGTTCCAGAATTCCCTCCCCTGCAATGCTGGGAGTGAGCATCCCATGTTTTTCACATCCTAGCAACAAGTCAGGACATGGAGGTTTCTACCTGGGAGTTTTTTTTAGCAAGGTCTTGAAGGGTATCCAAATGGCCTACAGGTAAAGCATTAAAATAAATGATCATTTTACAAAGCAGCACAATTTTTTAATATCTATTTGGGCCCCTTGACAGCATAGGCTAATTTGTGGAAAAGGTGAACATAGCCTTTAAAAACTAACTGGGCTTTTTTTAATTGTGCTCCCAGTCTGTGTAAAAAGAAAGTAAAGAAAAGCAGCTCAAATTAGTCTTTTGAATTGAATGGTGCACAGCACAACTATACTCAGCTAGGAAGACTGAAGACACACAGTGAGTGCAGGGCTTCATTGGCCTTCAGAACAGTGCTGATGTCTGTCTAACCTCTGTCAGGATCAACAGGTAACCTTCTGTACTTGTAGAATTTTTAAATAGACATATACGTTAATATAAAAACGAAAGCATGGCACAGCAGGTTAATTAAAGTGATTGTAAAGCTTCTATTTTTTTTTTTAAATTACAAACATGTTATACTTATCTCCTCTGTGCAAGGGTTTTGCACAGAGTGGCCCCGATCCTCCTCTTCTGGGGTCCCTCTGCGGGGGGCTCCAGGCTTCTCCTCGCATTGAGTGCCCCCACGGGGAAGCGCTTTCCCTGGGGACACTCGTGTGGGCGTGCGCTCCCGAGTCCTGCTGCTGCGTCCATTGACACAGACAGTAGGAGTTACGCTCCTCTTCG
>BLSH010464812.1:261314-273105 GCA_018402905.1 Glandirana rugosa
ATTCGGGGGTGGGCGTCTGGGGCTTACCCCGGTAACTTATTGTCTATTTAAGAAGACTTTGGTTATGAAGACCTCCAAAACGAGACGACAAAGGAGGTGTCACGAGTCACCGTAAAGGTCGATTCCAAAGGATAACACTACAACCCCAGTCGTCCTCCTTGGTGTCGTGTAAGGTTCCTTTGAATCCTGTCACACCAAACAACGAATGTTTTCACTAAAGGAAGAATCATAGGTTTACATCGTACTGGAAGTTACTGTTAAACCTTAGCTGGAAATGCCACTGAGCACTGTGGAGGAAACAGCAGAGCAAAACCTCCAGAAGTATTGGTTTCAGAAGAATTTATCTGTTATTCAATGGCCCCATTCGGGGTCTGCGGGTGGGGGCTTATAGGAATCTGGAAGCCCCCTTTAACAAGGGGGCCCCCAGATGCCGCCCCCCCATCCTATGTGAATGAGTATGGGCTACATCTTACCCCTACCCATTCACCTTAAAAAAAAGTGTACAAAAAAACACACTACGCAGCTTTTTAAAATATTATATTAAATCAGCTCCGGCGTCTTCTCCCTCTCCATTGTCTTCTTTCTTCAGCTCTTTTGCGGGGTCTTCTGAGGGGTCTTCTACGGAGTTTCTGTCTTCTGAGGGATCTTCTGTCTTCTGCTCTTTTGCTGCTGTCTCCTCAGCTGGCTTCTCCCTCTTCTCTTCTGGAGATGTTGACTCGTCACTCTCTCCCACTCGAATTCCGGGGCTGTGCTGAGCCATTGCCTTATATTGACATGGGGCGGGGCCACCGGCTGATGTTATTCTGAGCCCCGCCTCTTATGATGTCACATCCTGGGGGCGGGGCATTACATCACAGCCCCACCTCGTGAACCGTACCAGACCCCATGCTCTCAACATGAGGACAAGGTGCTTTGGGATGGGGGGCGCAGAGCCCCCCCTGCCCCAAAGCACCCATACTCCCCATGTTGAGGGCATGTGGCCTGGTAAGGTCCAGGAGGGGGGCTGTGATGTAATGTCCCGCCCCCAGGATGTGACGTCATAAGGGGCGGGGCTCAGGATGACATCAGAGGGTGGCCCCGTCCCATGTCAATATAAGGCAATGGCGCAGCACAAACCCGGAATTCGAATGGGAGAGAGCGACGAGTCAACATCTCCAGAAGAGAAGAGGGAGAAAGGGGGTGGGGACGAGCGAGCACCCCCCCCCTTTCCTGACCCGCGAGGCTGCGTGCTCAGATAAGGGTCTGGTATGGATTTTGGGGGGGACCTTACGCCCTACGCCGTTTTTTCGCCGTGAGGGTTCCTCTTAAAATCCATGCCAGATCGGGCCTGGTACCTCTTGGGGGGCACCCCACGCAAATTTTTGTGGGGGTTCCCCTTCAAGATCCTCAGCACACAAGTCGCGCCGCAAGTCGGATCCGACTTCTGATGCGACTTCTATTCAAATCAATGGGCTCCCATAGGGAACCATTGGTATTGAATAGAGGCAGAGAAACGCAGCAGAAATCTAGCGTGGAAAAACGTGCATTGACGTCAATGCATAACGCTGATAAAATCACGTTTATAATGCCGATTTTTTCCTGGCGCTGGTCCCGACGTTACTGCTCGTTTTTTCAGTATGCCCGTGTTTATGAGGCCTTAAACTTGGCAGGCTGCCAGGATATTTGTTTCTAATTAGAAAGAAAAAAAAACAACAATGTGTCTCTTGGTTCTTTTATCAAAGGAATTATCTCTGGTCTGTATGAGGGAAGTTTAACCATTTAAAGACTAAACCTTTTCTGACATTTGTGATTACAAGTAAAAATCCAGTATTTTCTGTTAGAAACTACTTGGAACCCCCAAACAGTATATTTTTTTTAGCAGAGACCCTAGAGAATAAAATAGTGGTTGTTGCAATATTTTATGTCACACGGTATTTGCGCAGCAGTCTTTAAAATGCAATTTTTTGGAAAAAATACACTTTAATGAATAAAAAAAACTAAACAGTAAAGTTAGCCCATTTTTTTTTTTTGTATAATGTGAAAGATGATGTTACCCTACAAGAATCATGATCTTTATTCTAAGCAACAAAATTGTGATAAAGCCCTGTGTACCATCAACCATTACCTCTCTGTATGTGCAGCTGGGCTCCAGTATTTCATGGTGACTGGAAACCCACCAGACCAATGAATAGTAACCGTGGGGGACACACATGTAGGCAGGAAGTGGCTGCAAAGAGGCAGCAGAAGATCAGCAGCGCTGGAATACTTTTCACCTTTTTTTTTGTATTTTATTTAAAGTGTCATTAAGGCTTCATTTAGATGTGCAGCTGGGTGATACAAATGTGCAGTAGAGACGTGTTTTTGCCACCCACCAATGGCCTCCTTTAAGCTCCATTAGGCAGCATTTTACATGCCGCAGTCGCAATGCATTAGGCATAACAAGGAGTTTCCCCCTAGAACAGGTTTTTTAGTGTCACTCTTTCTAGCCAGCCTATAACCCTGATGTAACGGTGTTACATTGAAGTTATTGACTGGCTGCTCTGCTGTGAGTAAGTTAGGGTTGGGGGGGGGGGGGCGCAAATGACTTCCCTTACCCCGAGGGGTGCTGACAACCCCACACTACGCTAAAAATACTGGCTCCTAACTTTTTTAGCTGGCTCCTAGATTCAAAGCAAATTTGTTAAGCCCTGAGGTAAGCATTCACTTTTTTCTTTTGTGGTGAATTTGGCCAGCACAATGTGTTACAAGACACTTCATCTTAGATCTGAATGGTTAAAAGCACAACCAGATCTCATTCCTCTGTCATATACACATGTAGTCTGATATTGTTATTACCTATTGTGGGTAGCTGGGCACACTCTCTACCATATGCATTGGTAGCACAGCATGTATCATTGTGACCCATAAGACACATGGCTTCTATTTCACGCTGAACTCGCATAATTCCGTAGTTATCTGTCTCGAATAATGACACCAAGCCTTCATCTTCACACCTGGATTAACGAGAACCAGAACAGCAAAAAGTATAAACGAGTTGTAGGGTGGAATGGGTCTGTTTTTACTAGAAGCAGGCATCTTTGCCATTGTAAAAACCTAACAATTACCTAACAATTAATGGAGGTGATGGCAACATTTTTTAGTACTGTACCTTCCTAACATGTTTACTGGGTCATTGTTCATTACTGAATGATGGAAAGCATACACAAATTCCATGTTTTTGTTATTTTTATGTTTTAATTATATATGTTTATTGGATGGCATCTAGAGAAGTAAGTTACGCTATATTACCAAATGTTTTGGGACACCTGCCTTTACATGCACATGGCATCCCAGTCTTAGTCCGTAGGGTTCAATATTGAATTGGCCCACCCTTTGCAGTTATAAGAGCTTCAACTCTTCTGGGAAGGCTGTCCACAAGGTTTAGGAGTGTGTCTATGGGAATGTTTGACCATTCTTCCAGAAGCGCATTTGTGAGGCCAGGAACTGATGTAGAGGTAGAAGGCCTGGCTTGCAGTCTTTGCTCTAATTCATCCCAAAGGTGTTCTATCGGGTTGAGCTTAGGACTCTGTGCAAGCCAGTCAAGTTCCTGCACCCCATACTTTCTCATCAATGTCTTTATGGACCTTGCTTTGTGCACCGGTGTGCGGTCATGTTGGAACAGGAAGTGGTCATCCCCAAACTGTCCCCAAAAATTAGGAGTAGGAAATTGTCCAAAATATCTTGCTATGCTGACGCCTTAAGAGTTCCCTTCACTGGCACTAAGGGGCCAAGCCCAACTCCTGAAATACAACTCCACACCATAACTCTCACTTCACCAAATGATTTGAACAAAGTGCACAAAGCAAGGTCCATATTGACATGGATGAGCGAGTTTGGGGTGATCCTGTTCCCAAATTTTGATATCGTTCTGCATTAATTTAAGTTTATAAGTTACAGGCAAATTCACCTTCATAACCAACCAATAACATATTTGTTGTACATTCTTAATTTTAGCATTTATTTTGAATTGCTTTTTATTTAGTTCTTCATTCATTTTTTAAAAATTTGTTAGCCATGTTGGGACATTCAACATCTCAAGTTCCTTTGTTAATAAACAAAAGCTCTGCTGGAATCAAGCGATTGTAACTACTAGTCATGCATACTGTACCACAGTGTAGGTCACATTAATCTCAGGAGAGAAGCAGAGCATGAACCAATTTGCGTTACACGAAGACCAACCACATATTAAATGAGTTATAAAAAAATTGCAGGCAACATATAAGACTGTCACAAACAGGTCTGGAGTTATATTTTCTGCCCCAATCAACTTACAAACTTGGTGTCACCTGCATAGGCAGGTTAGGGTTGTGGTGGAGAGGTTTACCCACACTGCCAGCCTTTAGAACAGTAGGGCAAAGCAGTACTCTACTATGATAGCAATTGGTTCTTGCTCTACAAACCCAGAGTAGGCAAAATGTAAGTACACAGTACACCATTTTACTTACATGTGATGAGAATTTACCAGCTGCCACTTGGAGATCCTCATAGGGTGGCACTGACAGGCAGATCTGTAGCCTGGAACTGAGTGATTACACCTAAGAATGTGATGCGGGCTATGTGGGCAGCTGGTTATAGGCAATGCATGAGTGTTACTACACAATCTTGGTCTTCAATTTGATTGCAGAATTGATGGCACAGTTTTAAGTGTTATAAATCATGTCTATGTCATGTCAACACATTTTCTTACCTGGCCTCACATGGAGTGTCTAAATCCCATTGGACCTCAGGAGCAGGAAAGCCCTCTGATATACATCTCACCTTTTTTCCCTCTGCAGTGAAATATGGCTTCCGTGGCTTACCTAAAACAAAGCGTAAAATATATTTGAGTCACTAGATCAAGTATGTATTATGCTTACAGTAACCAGTCTTGATTTATTAGTAAAGCCCAAAAGAAAATTATCCTCAGAATGGTTAAAGCTCTTTACTGAGACTGCAGTTTATTGCTCACAGCCAGAAAGCTAACCAGTCCTGAAATGCTGCCCTACACCAAAAACAGAAATAACGTCTAGGACAGTATTATTAGTCTTACTATCAGTGGCGGCCGCTCCATACCTAATCCATGTGCCCGGCCCCTAATCTACATGCACCGGACGCATGGATTCCAGAGCACTCCGCCCCGAGCTCACCCACTTGTGTGACAATAGCGAATTAATATTCACTTATGTCTTCTTGCTTCTCCTCCCAGTCAGTCAGGAAGCAGGAGGAGTGTGATTGGCCGAGAGGAGAAGCGATTGTATTGGCCGGTACTGGGGGCATGTAGGATGCACGGAGAGACCCGGAAAATGTCCGCCATTATCGGCTCTGCATCCGTCATCTGCTCTGCATCACTGACAAGAGCCCAACCACTTGAGAGGGGGGTGGTTGGGTGTCTGTTTGCCCCCCCAGCCGCCACTGATTACTATCATTATTATTACAACTGACAGCCAGAAACGTATCCAATTATCTGACGATATCTTACACCAAGAACAGAAGGAACATCTAGGACTATTACTCACAGCCATAGGTGTGTGCAGGGGGTGTGCCAAGTGTGCCTGGGGACACCCTAATCCCTACGTGTGGTGCCAATTCCCCTACTGCACGGGTTTCCCCCTGTGTTGCCCCGCAGTGCTGCTGGCCTCCCTCCTCTCCTCTCCCCCGGCTGCTGCGGGGGATGTTTCAGGATAGAGCGCATGGGAAGGAGCTAGTAAATATGTCATTTAGTAGCCCCTTCTTTTTCTAAATGAACACAGTGAACACACTCGCTCACAGTGAGACCAATAAGACCAATAAATTGTTGCTCTACATAAAGATGGCCTAGGCTATAAGAAGATTGCCAAGACCCTAAAACTGAGCTGCAGCATGGTGGCCAAGACCATACTGCTGTTTAACAGGACAAGTTCCACTCAGAACAGGCTTTGCCATGGTCGACCAAAGAAGTTGAGTGCACGTGCTCAGCTTCATATCCAGAGGTTGTCTTTGGGAAATAGACGTATGAGTGCTGCCAGCATTGCTGCAGAGGTTGAAGGGGTCAGCCTGTCAGTGCTCAGACCATACGCCGCACACTGCACCAAATTGGTCTGCATGACTGTCGTCCCAGAAGGAAGCCTCTTCTAAAGATGATGCACAAGAAAGCCTGCAAATAGTTTGCTGAAGACAAGCAGACTAAGGAATGGATTACTGGAACCATGTCCAGTGGTCTGATGAGACCAAGATAAACTTATTTGGTTCAGATGGTGTCAAGCGTGTGTGGCGGCAACTAGGTGAGGAGTACAAAGACAAGTGTGTCTTGCCTACAGTCAGACATGGTGGTGGGAGTGTTATGGTCTGGGGCTGCATGAGTGATGCTGGGGAGCTACAGTTCATTGAGGGAACCATGAATGCCAACATGTAACATATTGAAGCAGAGCATGATGCCTCCCTTCGGAGACTAGGCGCAAGGAAGTATTTCAACATGATAACAACCCCAAACACACCTCCAAGATGACAACTGCCTTGCTAAAGAAGCTGAGGGTAAAGGTGATGGACTGGCCAAGCATGTCTCCAGACCTAAACCCTATTGAGCATCTGTGGGACATCCTTAAACGGAAGGTGGAGGAGCGCAAGGTCTCTAACATCCACCAGCTACGTGATGTCGTCATGGAGGAGTAGAAGAGGACTCCAGTGGCAAGCTGTGAAGTTCTGGTGAACTCCATGCCCAAGAGGGTTAAGGGTAAACTTATGAGCACAAATGTATATATATATATATATATATATATATATATACAGTATCTCACAAAAGTGAGTACACCCCTCACATTTTTGTAGATATTTTATTATATCATTTCATGTGACAACACTGAAAAAATGACACTTTGCTACAATGTAAAGTAGTGAGTGTACAGCTTGTATAACAGTGTAAAAAAATTATTTTTTAGATTGTTACACTTAATTTTATATGTTTTAGTTACTATTATAATGTGAATTATTGCACTTGAAGTTCATTTTCCACCACCCCTGCTAAGTCCATGTCTTTATGGACCTTTCTTTGTGCACTGGTGCACAGTCATGTTGGACTAGGAAGAGGCCATCCCCAAACTGTTCCCACAAAGTTTGGAGCATGAAATTGTCCAAAATGTCTTGGTATGCTGACGCCTTAGGAGTTCCCTTCACTGGAACTAAGGGGCCAAGCCCAACCCCTGAAAAACAACCCCACACTATAATCTCCCCTCCACCAAATGATTTGGACCAGTGCACAAAGCAAGGTCCATAAAGAAATGGATAAGCGAGTCTGGGGTGGAGGAACTTGACTGCCCTGCACAGAGACCTGACCTCAACCCGATAGAACACCTTTGGGATGAATAAGAGCGGAGACTACAAGCCAGGTCTTCTCGTCCAACATGTGCCTGACCTCACAAATGCACTTTTGAAAGAATGGTCAAACATTCCCATAGACACACTCCTAAACCTTGTGGACAGCCTTCCCAGAAGAGCTGAAGCTGTTATAGCTGCAAAGGGTGGGCCAACTCAATATTGGACGCCTATGATATCCATGTACAGTATAGTATGCACTCAATACTTGGTCGCGGTTCCTTTTGCATGAATTACTGCATCAATCAGCCTGTGGCACTGCTGAGGAGTTGTGGAAGCCCAGGTTTCTTTGATAGTGGCCTTCAGCTCGTCTGCATTGTTGGGTCTGGCGTCTCCCTTCCTCTAGCAACACCAGCAGATAACATGGCTCCCCAAATCATCACGAACTGGGAAAAACTTTGCATTTCAATTGGCAATCAAGGTCACAGGGTCTGGAGGAAGAGTGGAGAGGCACAGAATCCAAGTTGCATGAGGTCCAGTGTGAAGTTTCCACAGTCAGTGATGATTTGGGGAGCCATGTGATCTGCTGGTGTTGGTCCACTGTGTTTTATCAAGTCCAAAATCAGCACAGCCCTCTACCAGGAAATTCTAGAGCACTGCATGCTTCCCTCTGCTGACCAGCTTTATGGAGATTTTTATTTCATTTTCCAGCAGGACTTGGCACCTGCCTACACTACCAAAAGTACCAATAGCTGGTTTAATGATCATGGTATCACTATGCTTGATTGGCCAGCAAACTCGTCTGACCTAAACCCCATAGAGAATCTGTGGGGTATTGTCAAGTGGAAGATGAGAGACACCAGACCCAACAATGTAGACAAACTAAAGGCCACTATCAAAGCAACCTGGGCTTCCATAACACCTCAGCAGTGCCCCACAGGCTGATCACCTCCAGGCCACGCCGCATTGATGCAGTAATTCATGCAAAAGGAGCCCCGACCAAATATTGAGTGCATACTATACTGTGCATGGACATACTTTTCAGTAAGCCAACATTTCTGTATTAAAATTTTTTTTTTTTTTTTATTGGTCTTATGTAATATTCTAATTTTCTGAGATACTGAAGAAATGCTTGAAATATATCACTGTGTGTAATGAATCTATATAATATATAATACTATAACAGTGGTTTCTGCTGGTAGTATAGATAATTTCAAAAAACTATTAGATGCACACATAAGGGACCACAACATTGGGGGATATACAACGTAATACTGACATAAAAAACACACACATGGGTTGGACTTGATGGACTCGTGTCTTTTTCCAGCCTCACTGACTATGTAACTATGTAACTATGTAACTATGAGTTTAAAGTTTTGAATTGAATTACTGAACTAAATTAACTTTTTGATGATATTCTAATTTTATGAGATGCACCTGTATATGTATGGTAGAGTTTTTTCTGTTTATTACTTCTGCATGGTGATTGAGATCTTGTTGTTCTCTAGCAATGTGTAAGCAGGTGCAGTCTACTTTCTCCACTGCAGGTGGCAGTGGCAATGCAGGTGAAGGAGGAAGTCAAGAGGAAACTAGTTCCTCTACAGTTTCCTCCATCACAGGTAGGCACCTGTCCGATTGGCTGCTAGCACCCCACTTTGGTGGCCATCTTGGGTCAGGAAGAGTCTAGTTAAGACCCTAGCTCCCGGGTTTGGTGTGCATTTTGCCAGTGGCTAGAGCAATGACAGGACACCCGTCTGTCAGGGACAGTGTCAGGGAAAGGTTCTGGAGGAGTAGGGAAAGCACAGGGTGTGGTTAACACAGTCCATTTGTTTGTCCTTCTGTTTCAGTGCAGTCTGCTCTGATTACTACAAATAATAATAATTGGGTGCCTTTCATTTGAGCTCTGGGACCCAGCGATCGTCAGTAAAATACAGAGAACTGAGATATTCTTATGTAAACATGGCATATCTCAGTTCTGATGGGGGGGGGGGGGGTCCTGTGTCTTCTGCTGACTAGAATCCATTACTGGCCCTAGTAAAAGCAGCACACTGTGTGCACAAAAACACTGGCTAGGCACACAGTTAACTGTTTGATCACCCCAGATGTTTACCCCCTTCCCAGCCAGTGCCCTTAGTACAGTGACAGTACATATTTTGAGCACTGGTTTCTGCAAAGTGTCAAAAGTGTCAGTAAGTGTCCGATTGTCCGCCGCAATTTAACAGTCCTGCTATAAGTCACCGCCATTAATAGTATAAATGAATAAAAAATAAAAATTCCATAAATATATCCCATCATTTGTAAATGCTACAATGTTTGCACAAACCAATGAATACACACTTATTGGGATTTTTATTTTACCAGAAAAATGAAACAGAATACAAATTGGCCTAAATTTATGAAGAAATATGATTTTTTAATTATTTTTATTGGATATGTTCTATAACAGAAAGTAAAAAATATTGGGGTTTTTCCCAAATTGTTGCTTGTTTTGTTTCCAGCGCAAAAAATATAAAATGCAGTGGTGATCAAATACCACCAAATGAAAGCTCTACTTGTGGGAAGAAAATTACACAAATTTCAATTGCACAATTTTCAGTTAAAGTAATGCAGTGCGGTGGGTATGGGAGGGGGGGTACAGTAAGTAAAACTTTCTTGTAATTATAAGGAGGGGACTGGATAAGCCTGCAGAGAAGATAGAAAATGCTTTCTTTGTACCTGGGAATTTAGTCAGCTGTGTTTTAATATTATTTAAGCTAGGAACAAATCTATCTATTGAAAAATGTGCTTATAATTATGTGAAAGGATGTTCAAGCAATTGTAGGTCACCTTCTGCTTACAAATATTTTACATTTAGAACTCCTGGAGAAAAAATCTACCCCAAAAGCCAGGGCTTTGTGGTGGTGGTCGAAATTAAGTCCTTATTATATTATATAAAAAATATGGGTGCTGCCATTGCTGGCTTGGTAAGAGATGCAGGCTCTGAGGTTGTCATCCAGATCTTGCCCTGAATAACCTAGAAGTATGCCGGATGGAAGTACATTAGGTTTTATAGGCAGAATAAGAATAACAGTACCCAAGCTTTTGAAAGTAAATCTTGGAATATTCCATATTTCTTTCCTTGCAGGTTCCCCTTAAACAGATATAACCTCACCTCTTACTATGACTTCAAAATGTACAGTGTAATTGGTGTTTCTCTGCTGAATCACTAGCTTGTATCTTCCAGCTTGCTTTTCGGTGACTCTTCCCAAATCCAAATCAGGTATACTACTGCAGAAAAAAATGACCATAGTTAATAACTTTTTCTGGTGATATTTCTTTCTATTAGTATGCAAAAGAATCTTGTCTTAATTTTGATTCAGATATAGAAAGATAACATACAGTACATGCATAGGATCCCAATTCAACACAGAGAGCAAATCACAAACATCTGCCAATCCCTTCTACCAAGATGTATTTCCCAGAATCAGATGTAAGATAATACTTTTTTTCCCTCACTGTAGTTCTGCGTTAATGTATTTGATTACCTGCTGATTTTGTACATTTGTCCACTGACAAAGAAATGATCAGTCTATAATTTTAATGGTAGGTTTTTTTTAACAGTGAAAGACAGAATACCAACACAAATATCCAGAAAAACGCATTTCAAAAAAGTTATAAATTGATTTGCATTTTAATGAGTGAAATAAGTATTCAAACCCTTTGCAAAACCCGACTTAGTACTTGGTGGCAAAACGCTTGTTGGCAATCACAGAGGTCGGACGTTTCTTGTAGTTGGCCACCAGGTTTGCACACATCTCAGGATTTTGTCCAACTTCTGTTTACAGATCCTCTCCAAGTCATTGAGGTTTTGAGGCTGCTGTTTGGCAACTCAAACCTTCAGCTCCCTTCACGTAATTTGATATGCGATTAAGGTCTGGAGACTGGCTAGGCCACTCCAGGACCTTAACCAGTTCCCGACCGCCTGCCGGCAGTCGGGATGCATTGCGCGAATCGCCGTAAATAGGCGGCGATCGCGTGCACAGCTAGGGGGCGCACACGCGCACCCTCCAGCGCGGTCGCGGCGGTCCCATTTGTTGCCGGACCGTTCAGTCAACATGAATAGACCAAATAGGATTTCTTCCCCTACCTGTAAAATGTAAACACAGGTAGGGGAAGTGATGTCATCTCCCCTCTCTGCTTTCTTTTCTGTTGCAGAGAGAAGAGAGAAGACATCTAAAAACGTGAGTTGCACCAACAGCACACTAACACCAGTACACATAGGCACGTTTAACCCTTTGATCACCCCCCAGTTAACCCCTTCACTCCCTGTCACCCCCTGTCACAGTATCATATAGTGCAGCGATCTGATTTTTACCGATCGCTGTACTTGTGACCCTTGTGACACTAAATCAGTGCTAGGGTAGGTTACCAATTTTGGAAATAACCCCCCCGTTCCCCCCCCCATAAATGTGGATTGATCCGGATGATCATTGGATGGGATCGTGACTAAATCACAGTGTTCCCA
>BLSH010464812.1:310966-324770 GCA_018402905.1 Glandirana rugosa
ATCTCTAATTTCTGCTATCTGTCCTCAGAGCAACAGCACAGACAGCAGTAGTAAAGTAATCTATCTCAGGATGCAGGATCAGGTCTTAAAATGGCTAAAATCTGTCCCTCACGCCGTCAGCTACCTTTCCCTATACTAACCCAAGGAGCATGTGACTGCAGCACTGTGACTCCAGCTTATAAAGAGGCTGGGTCACATGATGCACCGGCCAATCACAGCCATGCCATTAGTAGGCATGGCTGTGATGGCTTCTAAGGGCAAACCAGTGAAACACTTGTTGATTGGCTGCCCTGCAGCTTCTCAACACGTGGAGTAAAATAGCAGAACCCCGGACCGAACCCGAACGATTTTTGAAATGTCCGGGTCCGGGTCCGTGCCACGGACACCCTAAAGTTCGGTACGGACCCGAACGTTACAGTCCGGGTTCGCTCAACACTAATTTTCAGCTGATTCAGCCAGTAAGTCTGTTGTTTTTCAGCAGAACAAACTGCAGAAAGATCAGATTATAGGGATGAGACAAACCACTTAACACTGGGGAGCTTATAATGATCAGATTTAGTTTATTCATGTAAACTCTTTATCCCAAAAGAAAAAAAACTGTAGCTGTAACTGATTAAAAAGTGGGAGCTTGTGTTTGGCTTTAATTTGTGAATGTATTTAAATCTGATAGTACATCTAACACTCCCCCCTCCCCCCCAGACAGACAATTCTGCTGTTTGCTGTGCCCCCTGTACTCATTCATCCAGAGTGGGGGCACTCTAATACAGGTGTGTTGGTGGTATGTTAGTGGCCAGATATCCAAGGGAAAAAAAGAGGGGGGAAAGCCTAAAAAAAAATAAATCTAGCAAAGCCACCACATCTAATCATTGGTAAGCTGCAATGTATTACATATTTGGTTTTGGATTTAATACTGCTTTAACTAATTTTAAACATCTTGCTTCCAGCTTTAGTAAATAGATATGAAGGTATATTGTTTGCTTGTTTTAACCTTTTTATTAACATTTCTTCAGTTGCTTCCTGGTGTCGTGCCTAGGCCAAAATGATGCCATACATTCCAGGAATTTTCATGGGAATTTTTTCTTTCATCTGGAAGAGGGGCTTTCTCAGCTAAGTACACCCATTTTGCCAGTATGCTTAAGCTAAGGGAGGATGGATTCCATGAAGTCAATGCTACATGAATTATTTGCCCTTTCTCAAGATGGCCACAGCTAGGAACAGTGGCGGCTGGTGAAATTTTAGGATGGGGTTCGCCAGACCCGCCCTTCCTTTTTGACCCCCTCCCACTTCTCATAAGCCCCACCTCTTATCATTTCCACCCCTTGTGTCAGGAGTATACAGCCCAGCATCACCAGATAGGGTATACAGCATCACAGATAGGGTATACAGCATCACCAGATAGGGGTATACAGAGTCACCAGATAGGAATATACAGAGCCCTAGATAGGGGTATACAGAGTCACCAGATAGCAGTATACACTTACAGAGCACCAGATAGCAGTATACAGAGCCCCCATATAGCAGTATACAGAGTTACCATATCACAGTATACAGAGCCCCAGATAGCAGTATACAGAGTCACCATATAACAGTATACAAAGCCCTAGATAGCAGTATACAGAGTCACCATATAGCAGTATACAGAGCCCCAGATAGCAGTATACAGAGTCACCATATCGCAGTATACAGAGACCCAGATTGCAGTATAGAGTCACCATGTCGCGGTATACAGAAACACCATATAGCAGTATACAGAGCCCCTATATAGCAGTATACAGAGTTACCATATCACAGTATACAGAGCCCCAGATAGCAGTATACAGAGCCACCATATAACAGTATACAGAGCCCTAGATAGCAGTATACAGAGTCACCATATAGCAGTATACAGAGCCCCAAATAGCAGTATACAGAGTCACCATATCGCAGTATACAGATCCCCAGATAGCAGTATACAGAGTCACCATATCGCAGTATACAGAGTCACCATGTCGCAGTATACAGAGCCACCATAAAGCAGTATACAGAGTCACCATATCACAGTATACAGAGCCCCAGATAGCAGTATACAGAGTCACCATATCACAGTATACAGAGCTCCAGATAGCAGTATACAGAGTCACCATATCGCAGTATACAGAGTCACCATGTCGCAGTATACAGAGCCACCATAAAGCAGTATACAGAGTCACCATATCACAGTATACAGAGCCCCAGATAGCAGTATACAGAGTCACCATATCACAGTATACAGAGCTCCAGATAGCAGTATACAGAGTCACCATATCGCAGTATACAGAGACCCAGATAGCAGTATACAGAGTCACCATATAGCAGTATACAGAGGCCCAGATAGGAGTATACAGAGCCCCAGATAGGAGTATACAGAGTCACCATATCGCAGTATACAGAGCCCCAGATAGGAGTATACAGAGTCCCAGATAGGGTATACAGTCACCAGATAGGGTATACAGAGTCACCATATAGCAGTATACAGAGCCTCAGATAGGGTATACAGAGTCACCATATAGCAGTATACAGCGCCCCAGATAGGGTATATAGTCACCAGATAGAGGTATACAGAGTCACCAGATAGGGTATACAGAGCCCCAGATAGGGGCTCGTGGCACTGACAGACCCCTCCCAAAGTCAGGACAAGTCCCGCATTTACCCCATCTAATAGCAGTGCGCAGAGCTCGGCTTGCTGGAGTGGATTGTCTGCGGCGCGGGAGTCGGGACTGAAACCCGGTGGAGTGCTGCGCCTGCATGAGTAATCATGCAGCCAGCACATCCACCACAGTCCCGCCCCCACCCACAGCATCCAGTGCCAGTCAGTCACTGGCTCAGGGCAGCCAATCAGACTATGTGTGTGCGCCTGTTCAGCGCACATACATAGTCTTTCATGACTGACCAATCAGCTCATGACTTGCTGTCAGCAATTTAAAGTGATTGTAAAGTCTCGTTTTTTTCTTTAACAAAATAACAAACGTGTTATACTTACCTCCTCTATGTAGTTGGTTTTGCACAGAGCAACCTGGATCCTTCTCATCTCGGGTCCCTCTTCGCTGCTCCTGGCCCCTCCCTCCTGTCCAGCTCTCCATTTAGACATGGAGTCCCGACCCCTCTCTCTTCTGATTGATTAACTGACTTTGATTGACAGCCTCGAGAGCCAAAGGCACCACTGCTGTGTCTCAGTTAGGAGGAGAGTCCAGGACAGCTAAGACACTCGTGGACATTGCTGGAGAGAGATGGGGCTCAGGTAAATGATTAGGGGGTGCTGAGGAGGCTACTACACACAGAAGGTTTTTTATCCTAATACATAGAATGCATTAAGGTATAAAACCTCCTGCCTTTACAACCCCTTTAAACAATACATGAAAGCAGGGATTATAATATTGTCTTCATAAAAAAGTGTAGCGCTCAAAAGACAAGTGCAAACAAATTATACAAAAAAATATTCAAATAAGATCAAGACTAAAAGAAAAAGTGTCCATCCAAACAAATGTAAAAAACAAGCAAGTCATCACAAAGCCTTGTGATACACTCCAACATCTTCCAAGTTCGATTCCCTGGGGAAGGCACAGAAACAAGGAACGGGTCAGGTCATGTGATGCCTAAAGTCACCCTGACAGTTGATCCGTCTAATACTTTGTGGATGCGAAAGTGGATGCGCAACACGAGGAAGGAATCTGGAGGCTTGTGTACTGTTACAACATACCTCTCTTTTACTGCATTTGTCTTGTGAGTAGTTTTAGTCATCTGTAATAATTCAGCTTTTACTAAATACTACACTATGAGAGTCCTTTATATCTCCTTTTGATGGGGATGGTTTCTTTGTGAGTCACTACATGGAGAGCTGCTTCTCTGAGGTCTGATGATCCCCTTATCTTGTCTCATGGAATATACACAAAGCTTGTTTGACCATCCGTTATAGGCAGTGGTGGCTGGTGTTTTTTTTTTTGGGGGGGGACGGCAAACAACCAGACCCCCAACCCCCGTTGCTCGGTCGGTGGGCGGCATCTCAGCTACCCCAGCACCCCCCACACTTACCCCATCAGTTGCGGGCCGTGGTGGGCAAGTCGCGAGCTTCGGGAGGTAGCACCGGGCTTCGGGGGGCAGCGCCGGGTTTCGGGCTCTGGCAGACAGCAACGGGCTTCGCCTGGCAGCGGCGGGTTGAGGGCACCGGCGGCAGCAGGCTTCTATGGGCAGCGAGCAGGCTCCTGTGTCTCCAGTGTGGCTCCTCCCTTCTTCTCCTAGGTGTCCAATAGGATTACCTGTCCTTTCAAATAACCAGACCCCCAACCCCCGTTGCTCGGTTGGTCGGCGGCATATCAGCTACCCCAGCACCATCCACACTTATCCCATTAGTTGCGGGCCGTGGTGGGCAGGTTGCGCGCTTCGGCAAGTAGCAGTGGGCTTCTGAGGGCAGCGCCGGGTTGCGGGCTCCGGCAGGTGGCAACGGGCTTCGACTGGCAGCGGTGGGTTGCGGGCTCCGGCGGCAGCGGGCTTCTATGGGCAGCGGGCAGGCTCCTGTTTCTCCTGTGTGGCTCTTCCCTTCTTCTCCTAGGCGTCCAATAGGATTACCTGTCCTTTCAAACAACCAGACCCCCAACCCCCATTGCTTGGTCAGCGGGCGGCATCTCAGCTACCCCAGCACCACCCACACTTACCCCATGAGTTGCGGGCCATGGTGGGCAGGTTACAGGCTTTAGCAGGTAGCGGCGGGCTTCAGAGGGCAGCGCTGGGTTGCGGGCTCCGGCAGGCAGCGGGCTTCTATGGGCAGCGGGAAGGCTCCTGTGTGGCTCCTCCCTTCTTCTCCTAGGCATCCAATAGGACCACCTGTCCTTTCAGCCAATCGGCTGACGGGTTTTAGACCCGCTTCCTGATTGGCTGGGAGGAGGATCAGCGTGGCGATAGCGAATATTCATTTGTTATTGTCACACAACTGGGTGGGATCTGTGCCCCGAGCCCACCCTTTTTGGAAGCCTATTAGAGCCTCTGGCTCTAATCACGTGCTTCAAAAATACACTCCACCCCCATTGGAATCCATAGTCCAGCCCCTTGATATGTATATAAGGGGGCTGGACACATGGATGGATTGGTGGTGCCTGTGCACCCCTAATGCACGGGCCACCACTGGTTATAGGTGGTCGAACGTTCTGGTAAGGTGCCTCTATTCACTAGAGCAGGTGTTTGCAGTGGAGGTGTCTCATTTTCACTCCCCTTGTTTGAAATTAACTTACTTTGGAAGATTTACAAAGGGAAAGGGGCCAGTTAACCACTGGTCTTCAAGACCACAATTGCTGCCAACTTCCCAAAAGACTCAAATAGGGAGAATAATTATCCCAACTGGGACTTTAAAAGCAGAATTTGAAGGTAATTGAAGGGTATAACAAGAGGTATAACATATTACACAATTTTATTTGTTTTACAAATTCAACCACTTCCAGCCCAAGGACATCACATCATATGACATCCTGGACTTTGAGTGGGGATATCTGAATGATGCCTGCAGTTACAGGCATCATTCAGATATAATCTTTTACACAGATATAATCTTTTACAGTCGCCGATGCCATGCACCGTAAGAACAATCATAGCGGCAGTTCAGCCGCTTGATCATACTTACAGGCGGCGGGAGGGGACATCCCCCCTCCCACCGCCCTCCGGTGCTTCTACCAACTCGCCCGTGCGATCGGCGAGAAGGAATCTGCCTCTGCCGGACATTGATCATAGAGATTTCCGGTGACCAGATGGTCCCCAGTCATCTCTATGGCCTTCGGAGACCCAGGCGCAATATTATCACTTCTGGGCCGACAGAAGTAAACAATGCCAGTGACTCGGCTGAAAAGGCAGAGACCATTCTTTTTTTTTTTTTTATGTCGGTCTATCCAGCCTGGAGAAGAGATGTGGGGTCTTATAGGCTCCATAAAGAGGACCTGTCACACACTATTTCTATTACAAGAGATGTTTACATTCATTGAAATAGGAATAAAAGTGATTAAAAAAAAAAACATTTAAAGAAAAAGTGTAAAAATAAAAAATGAAACCAAATAAAAAAAAAAATTAAAGCGCCCCCGCGTACTCATGCACAGAAGCGAACGCATACGTATGTCACGCCCACATATGTAAACGGCATTCAAATCACACATGTGATGTATTGCTGCGAACGTTAGAGTGAGAGCAACAATTCTAGCCTAAGACCTCCTCTGTAACTCTAAACTGGTAACTTGTAAAAAATTTTGAAGCGTTGCCTGTGGAGATTTTTAAGTACCAACGTTTGGCGTCATTCCTCAAGTGTGCGCAATTTTAAAGTGTGACATGTTAGGTATCTATTTAGGTATCTATTTACTCAACGTAACATCATCTTTCACATTATATTTCCAAAAAAAGCGGTTGAAAAATTGTTGCACAAATACCGTGTGACATAAAAAGTTGCAACAACCGTCATTTTATTCCGTAGGGTGTCTGCTAAAAAAAACATGCATAATGTTTGGGGGTTCTAAGTAATTTTCTAGCAAAAAAATTATGATATCAGGAGAGGAGTGCAAGAATTGGCCGGTATGAAAGTGATTAAAATTATAGCCCAGAGAGGGCAGATAACATCACATGGTAAAAACATAACATGATGATAAATAAATAAACAGAAAAGCACCCAAATCATCAAATATGCTGGAGCACCAAGCCGGCCAAGATGAAATGAAGGTCAGATTGCAGGTGTTCACAACTGGACCCCAATTGTGTTATATTTTATACCTCTTGTTATACCCTTCAATTACTCTGCCTTTAAAGTCCCCATTGGGGTAATTATTCTCTCTGTTTTTGAAGATTCACTACTAATTTGCTGGGCATTTCCTAAATAGGACTTTCTCTTTATGTGTATTTATCACATATTTGAACTATATATACTTTTTTCACGCTGTTTTTTACCTCTGCTTTTTTTCCATGTGTTTGGATTGACACTTTTTCTTTTACTTTTGATCCTATTTGAATATTGTTTGTTTAATTCATTTGCACTGGACTTTAGAGCACTACACATTTTTTCTAAAGATTTAAGTGTTGGCTGCTGATTTTTTTTTAATTTTTTTACTTCTGAGCGCAGTTTCCTTTTTGAATGATAATAAAATCGTGACTTGACTAGGATGTAAAGGAGAAGAAAAACAGTTGGGTTTAACTTGCTGGCCACTGAAGAACTGAAACAACTACTCAACTTCCTCAGGGCCATTATATATTTAGTGACAGCCTGTGCTGGGACGGGAAGGAAATATGGACTTGTGTTCCATTCTAGCATGTAAATCATTTCAGGCAGCCAGCAACGTGTCATCCTAGCAGAAGCACAAACGCATCATTGTGGCCACTTCACAGCAGAGGATGTTGTTGTTTTAGGAAGTACCACTTCTTCACAAAATGCTTACAACTGGTTTAGAAAAGTCATTCAAAAGTCGTTTTTAGTAAGGAAACTATAATGGTTATGGGTCAAGTGTATGTAAACCCAGTTTCTGAAGGTATGTAAATAGCCCACTTTGCTTTATCGATTTAGTTGTGCAAGGTTTTTTTTTTATACTGGTGTGAATATATAAAAACACCTTTATTTATATAATACATTAACTAATTATCATTGCATTAGCTCATGTGGCAACAGTCCACGAAAGTTGCTATATTTGTTCCGGGTCTATTTTCTGTTTCATTTGCATTAGTCATTGGTTATTATTCCCTATATACCAACTTCATCACCCTTACAGTGTTTTTTATTGTCCACGTCCTTTCTAATCTCCTTTTTCTAGACTTCTGTCTTTGTAAATAAATGCCCTCTCTAGCCTTTCCTGCATCCACACTCTTATGTATATTTCTTTTAATTTCAGGTAAGGGGCAATTACCTATATATATTGTACTAGAGAATCACCATGTTTCTGAGGTAATGTGATCATATTTACATGTATATACTGAATATATGCAGTATATATACAATATCTCATACCTCATATTTTTGTAAATATTTTATTCTATCTTTTCATGTGACAACACTGAAGAAATGACACTTTGCTACAATGTAAAGTAGTGAGTGTACAGCTTGTATAACAGTGTAAATTTACTGTCCCCTCAAAATAACTCAACACACAGCCATTAATGTCTAAGCCACTGGCAACAAAAGTGAGTACACCCCTAAATGAAAATGTCTAAATTGGGCCCAAAGTGTCAATATTTTGTGTGACCACCAATATTTTCCAGCACTGCCTTAACCCTCTTGGGCATGGAGTTCACCAGAGGTTCATAGGTTGCCACTGGAGTCCTCTTCCACTCCTCCATGATGACATCATGGAGCTGGTGGATGTTAGAGACCTTGCGCTCCTCCACCTTTCGTTTGAGGATGCCCCACAAATGCTTAATAGGGTTTAGGTCTGTAGACATGCTTGACCAGTCCATCACCTTTACCCGCAGCTTCTTTAGCAAGGCAGTGGTCATCTTGGAGGTGTGTTTGGGGTTGTTATCATGATGGAATACTGCCTTGCGGCCCAGTCTCCGAAGGGAGGGCATCATGCTCTGCTTCAGTATGTCACAGTACATGTTGGCATTCATGGTTCCCTCAATGAACTGTAGCTCCCCAGTACCGGCAGCTCTCATGCAGCCCCAGACCACGACACTCCCACCACCATGCTTGACTGTAGGCAAGACACACTTGTCTTTGTATTCCTCACCTGGTTGCCGCCACACACGCTTGACACCATCTGAACCAAATACGTTTATCTTGGTCTCATCAGTCCACAGGGCATGGTTCCAGTAATCCATGTCCTTAGTCTGCTTGTCTTCAGCAAACTGTTTGCGGGCTTTCTTGTGCATCATTTTTAGAAGAGGCTTCCTTCTGTGACAACAACCTTGCAGTCCAATTTGATGCAGTGTGCGGCATATGGTCTGAGCACTGACAGGCTGATCACCCATCCCTTCAACGTCTGCAGCAATGCTGGCAGCACTCATACGTCTGTTTCCCAAAGACAATCTCTGGATATGACGCTGAGCATGTGCACTCAACTTCTTTGGTTGACCATAGTGAGGCCTGTTCTAAGTGGAACCTGTCCTGTTAAACCGCTGTATAGTCTTGACCACCGTGCTGCAGCTCAGTTTCAGGGTCTTGGCAATCTTCTTATAGCCTAGACAATCTTTATGTAGAGCAACAATTCTTTTTTTCAGAGTCCTTTGCCATGAGGTGCCATATTGAACTTCCAGTGACCAGTATGAGAGCGATAACACCAAATTTAACACACCTGTTTCCCATTCACAGCTGAGACCTTGTAAAACTAATGGGGTACATGATACCAGGGAGGGAAAATGGCTAATTGGGCCCAATTTGGACATTTTCACGTAGGGGTGTACTCACTTTTGTTGCCAGCCTTTTAGACATTAATGGCTGTGTGTTAAGTTATTTTGAGGAGACAGCAAATTTACACAGTTATACAAGCTGTACACTCACCGCTTTACATTGTAGCAAAGTGTCATTTTTTCAGTGTTGTCACATGAAAAGATATAATAAAATATTTACAAAAATGTGAGGGGTGTACTCACTTTTGTGAGATACTGTGTGTATATATATATATATATATTAGGTATAGAAAAGAATAACCACCCCCCCCTTTAAAATGATCAAATTTATGAAGACAGACACAGTTTTTGTTTTATTCAGCTGCATTTACTAGTGCAACGTATAACATCCAAGTGAAAGATATAACACCAACATGTCAGAAAAAAATTAACACAATTCAAAAACAGAATCACTGAGTTGGAAAAAGTATCATCCCCTCCCCTTCTCAATGGCACACAAAGCCATTTGACTTTAACTGTGATCAGCTGTAGTCATTTTGATTAACTCAACACTTTCCTGGAGCAGTCCCTGGTAGTGCAACTAAAGCAAACAATCAATTATGGGTGGTAAGGCACTGTCAAAAGATCTCCGGGATAAAGTTGTGGACAGGCACAAGTCAGGAGATGGATAGAAAAAAAATTCAAAGGCTTTATCAATGCCTAGAAGGACAGTGAAGTTTATTATTAAGAAGCAGAAGGTATTTGGTACACTACAGACCTTCTCTGGATCAGGACGCTGCTCCAAACTGGATGCAAGGGCCCGGAGGAAATTGGTCAGAGAGGCTACCAAGAGGTCTACAGCAACTCTGAAGCAGCTTCAGGTATTTATGACAAAGAGTGGCCATTGTGTGCATGTGACAACAATATCACAAATTCTCTACAAATGTGGCTTGTATGGGAGGGTTGCAAGAAAAAAAACACTCCTCAAGAAAGGCCACATGCAGTCATGTCTGAGCTTTGCCAAGACGCTCCTTGAAGATTCTGAGACCACATGGGAAAAGGTGTTATGGTCACATGAGACTAAAACTGAATTATTTGGCCTCAACACCAAACAATATGTCTGGTGGAAATTCTTCCAAATAACACCATTCTTACAGTAAAGGATGGAGGTGGTAATATCCTGTTATGGGGGTGTTTCTCCGCAGGGACTGGAGAACTTGTCAGGATAGAAGGAAAGATGGATGGGGCAAAATACCGTCAAATTCTTGAGGAAAATCTGCTGCCCTCTGCCAGAAAGTTGACAAAGGGAAGAAAGTTTACCTTCCAACATGATAATGACCCAAAACATACAGCAAAAATGAGCACACAGTGGTTGAAGGAGAAAAGGGTGAATGTCCTTGCATGACCAAGTCAGAGTCCAGACTTAAGCCACATTGAAAATCTGTGGAATTACTTGCAGTCCACAAAGGGTCACCATTAAATGTAACTGAATTTGAGCAGTTCTGCAATGAAGAGTGGGCAAATATTACAAAGTCTAGATGTGCAAAGCTAGTAGAGACAAATCCCAACAGACTAAAGGCTGTAATTAAAGCAAAAGGTGGTTCAACAAAATACTGACACAAGAGGTTGATCCCTTTTTCAACTCAACATGACATATGTTGGTGTTATACCTTTCACTTGGATGTTATAAGTTGCACAGTAAATACAGCTGGATAAAACAAAAACTGTGTCTGTCTTCCTTTCAGGCTGCAAAGCAACAAAATGTGATGATTGGGGGTCACGGCTCCACAAATCATCATGGACTGTGGAAAAAATAGAATTTCATTTGGAAATCAAGGTACCAGAGTCTGGAGATAGAGTAGAGAGGCACATAATCCATGTTGCATGGGAATGAGAGTGAAGTTTCCACAGGTCAGTGATGATTTGTCAAGCCATGTCATCTGCTGGTGCTGGTCCACTGTGTTTTTTTAAGTCCATAGTCAGTGCAGCCCTCTTCTACCAGGAAATTCTAGAGCACTTCATGCTTCCCTCTGCTTACCAGCTTTATGGAGATGCTGATTTCATTTTCCTGCAGGACTTGGCACCTGCCTACACTGCCAAAAGTACCAATAGCTGGTTTAATGATCATGGTATCACTGTGCTTGATAGGCCAGAAAATTTGTCTGACCTAAACCCCATAGAGAATCTGTGGGGTATTGTCAAGAGGAAGATGATTGACACTGGACCCAACAATGCAAATGAGCTGAAGGCCGCTACCAAAGCAACCTGGGCTTCCATAACACCTCAGCAGTGCTCCACAGGCTGATCACCTCCATGCCACGCCACCACATTGATGCAGTAATTCATGCAAAAGGAGACCCAACCAAGTATTGAATGCATACTATGGGACGACGTAATATGATGTTGCCCCAAGTGTCATCGCTCTCACATGCCTAGGGACACGGAGCGACCCCAATCTCGGTAAAGCACAGATGACATGGCTCTTTACCCATGTGATCAGCTGTGTCCAATCATAGCCGATCACATGTAAACACGGAAGTGCTGTTTATCGGCTCTCCTCACCTTTTCACTAAGCCAACATTTCTATATTGAAAATCCTTTTTTATTGGTCTTATGTAATATTCTAATTTTCTGAGATACTGAATTTTGGGGTTTCACTAGCTGTAAGCCATAATCATCAAAATGAAAAGAAAGAAATGCTTGAAACATATGATTCTGTGTGTAACACATCTATATAAAATATATGAGTTTCACGGTTTTAATTGAATTACTGAAATAAATTGACTTTTTGATGATATTCTAATTTTATGAGATGCGCCTATATGCCATTTTTTATTTTCCAATATTTACATTTTCCTTTAATTTGTCTTTATTTATGTTTAGGTTTTTTAAGTCTTATTTGGAAAATAACTCATCATTTAATAGAATGGTGGCATAGAGCATAGCAAAAAATGTTTGCATATACATTGTTACTATCTAAATGAAACTCCATATGGCCTTATATAAACAGATCAGTTCGGGAGGAGGGATGCATAACTTCTCTGACTCATTCAGCTGTTGTGTAAAAATGTAAAGCTTGAGTTATTACCCTCTGTATATTTTTTTCAGCAGAAGCAGTCAATATTAGCCTGTACAGCCTGCTGGCTGCAAATGTAGATATTCATATGCAACATTTCATGTAGTTGCCTGACTACCAAAAAATAAAAATGTTAAACTTCATTTTTAAAAAATGAAATTTTTAAATCTTTAATAGCATTGTATATGTCCTGATAAAACAGTATAGTAGACTGATGGCAAGACGTAAACTGCAAGAACATTGACAACACCTGCTGTCAGCAGGAAAAGGCACCTTTTTGACAAAACTCCAGAACTTCACATTTGAAAGAACAGGTATGCTTTTGCAAGTTTAAGTAAAAACTTTAAATGAAAATAAGGTAAAGTGTTACTAAACCCAGGACCCTGCATTCACTATATCTGGTTTCCCACAGTACACAGAACATGGAAATGCAATCGTTTTAGTAAATATAAACCGCTAAATACCTTTTCTCATCAGCAGTATATAGCAATTTTGTTACTTCTATCAGTGTCTGGTTAAAGCTTGTAGGAGGAGTTTTCATTCTCCTCTGATTGTCCTATGAGGCTACAGGACCCCTGACCCTCTGTCTGGACAGCGCTGATTGGCCCTGTGCTGATCACATGCACCCTCCCAAGAAAAAAAAGAAAACGCTCTAGCAATATACAACAAACTGAGCATGTGCAGCTTGCCCCCAAGGCTCTGTTCTATCAGGAGATGGTTTGGGGACCGTGGAAGAAGGGGAGGATCAGAGAAGAAGGGACCAAACAGTCTTTTTACACATCCATCCCCCATCCGTGGCTCATCCATCCCCCATACATGGCTCATTTGTGCTTCATTCATGCTCATCCATACCACATCAGTTCTCATCCATGACACATCCATGCCACTACAGTGCCCATCCGTGCCACTACAGTGCCCATCTGTGCCACTACAGTGCCCAAACTTGCCACTACAGTGCCCACCCATGCCACTACACTGCCCACCCATGCCACTACACTGCCCACCCGTGCCACTACACTGCACATCCATGCCACTACACTGCCCATCTGTGCCACTACAGTGCCTATCCATGCCACCACAGTGCCTCACAATAGTGTGAAAGGTAGTCAAATTAGGTTTGAAATGTAGGCCCCTAGAAAACCTGACACCGCTATGGTGTACACACTGTGAAAATGTGTCGGACTGGTGTATGTCTCCGGGTTGTACGTCCCTCGTGGCAGTCCAAAAGATCCCCGGATGTAAAGTTTGGATTAAACTGATGGAAAGTGTGATAACACTCCGTGACACCACCGTACCTATCCGTGACATCACCGTGTCTACCCGTCACATCACCGTACCTACACGTCACATCACCGTGCCCACCCGTCACATCACCGTACCCACCCGTCACATCACCGTACCCACCCGTGACATCACCGTTCAAACCCGTGACATCAC
>BLSH010464812.1:342269-352350 GCA_018402905.1 Glandirana rugosa
GGCTCCCTGGTGGTCCTGGGTGGGCACATCACTGGGCAGGCTCCCTGGTGGTCTAGGGTGGCGATTCGAGGGAGGGCTGTGCTGATAAATTATCAGCACAAACCCTCCCTGTCAGGGATGCAGCCGATCGGCGCTCCCCTCATCAGGTCTGCAGACCTGAGTACAGGAAAGCCGATAAACGGCTTTCCTGTATTACACTGTGACCAGCCGTGATTGGTCACGGCTGGTCACATGGTAAAGTGCTTCGGATCGAAGCACTTTACCGAGATCGGCATTGCGGGGGGTCAGACTGACCCCCCACACCACCGATCGCCGCGATGCGCGCCCCCCCGGGCGCGCGGCGGCTTGTTATCCTGAGGACGTCATATGACGTCCAGTCAGGATAACTCAGCCACTTCCCGGCCGCCATTCTGCATACGGCGGTCGGGAAGTGGTTAAAATAGATTTTATTGAAAGTACTAATACATACTGTATATGTTTAATTCTATCAACTATTTTATACTTTAATTCTTGAGAGTAGTAGCTCATCTACACAAGCTCAGTTATATAAATCCCTGCTATGCTCGTGGAGTGAATTCTAAAAGAGGCAGAACCTCTCTATGAACAGGGAGGGTTAGCAGTGAGTCAGAGGAAGAGTCTAGTAGTTGAGGGTGGAAAGAAAGTATAGAAGTCAGAAGAAGAAAGAAAGAGAAGGACGAGATTGAGATGCTCCGCTGGTTCTCTTTATTTTATTTCAAAGTAGCTGCGCTCTACGTGGGAGTCAGAGAAATATTCATAAACTCTGCCCATGGATCCCAAATCACTTTGAATTTCTTTACAGTGTCTTGGAGTATATTGACCATTTTGTCCTGGGCCATAATCCATGAAATGTTTTGTTTCGCCTTATTAGTTGAGACGAAGGGCTGTTTCCATGCTTTCGCTATTGTCAATTTAGCTCCCAATAGGATAAAGTGGATAAAGGGCCCTTTTACTCTTAGTGATCTCTTCTGCCGGAAAGTTCAGTAAAGCTATGTGGGGGGATTTAGGGATAGATAATCCCGTGGTTTTTCTTATCATTGTGAAGATCCTGTTCCAAAACCCTCTTATTTTGGGACATTCCCACCATATTATTATTATTATTATACAGGATTTATATCGCGCCAACAGTTTGCGCATCGCTTTACAACATGGGGGCAGACAGTACAATTACAATACAAATCAATACAATACAAATCAATACAGGAGGAATCAGAGGGCCCTGCTTGTTAGAGCTTACAATCTAGAAGGGAGGTACCATACCATATATGTAGCATGGTGCCAACATGTGAACAGTTTCTGAAGCAAAGGGAGGAGACTGGCACGTACAATTTTGCCAATCTAGGTGGAACTAAATACCATCTTGTTAGGACTTTTAAGTCTGCCTCCATCTGGGAGATATTAATGATGCTTCTGTTCGGGTTAGTTATAGCTTTGTGCCAGTCAGTCAACTCCCATTCCTGGTTCAGGTCTTTTTCCCATGCCAGCATATAGGACGTTTTAGTGTTGACCTTGGAAAGTGTTTCATATATCGTCGTAATTCCCCCCCTCTGCTCTCTTATTTGGCAGCACCATTGTTCATATGGTGTAATGTCAGGTGGTAAAGGGTTTGACTTCCATAAGGAGTGTAAATAATGTGAAATTTGGTGAAATCTGAATGTTTCCGAAGTTGGCATTTTAAGTTTATTAACCACTTCCTTACTGGGCACTTAAACCCCCCTCCTGCCCAGACCAATTTTTGGCTTTCAGCGCTGTCGCATTTTGAATGACAATTGCGCGGTCGTGCGACGTTGTACCCAAATAAAATTTGCGTCCTTTTTTTCTCACAAATAGAGCTTTCTTTTGGTGGTATTTGATCACCTCTGCGTCATTTCTGATCGCCGCTATAAACAAAAAATGAGCGACAATTTTGCAAAAAAGAACAATATTTTTTACTTTTTGCTAAAGTACAAATCCATTAAAAAAAAATTATTCATCAATTTTGGCAGATATATATCCTTCTACATATTTTTGGTAAAAAAAAAATCACAATCGGCGTATATTGATTGGTTTGCGCAAAAGTTATCGCGTCTACACACTGGGAATTGATTTATGGCGTTTTTATTATTTTTTTTTGTTTTTACTAGTAATGGCGGCGATCTGCGATTTTTATCGGGACTGCGATATTGCCGCAGAAATGACAGACATTTTTTACACATTTTTGGGACCAATGACATTTATACAACGATCAGAAATGTAAATATCCACTGATTACTGTGTAAATGTCATTGGCAGTGAAGGGGTTAACCTCCAGGGGCCAGTGAAGGGGTAAAATATGTTCCCTGGGTGTGTTCTAACTGTGGGGGGGGGGGGGCAAGGCTGGCCGGGACATAACAGATCTAACTGATCCCAGTGACAGGGATCAGTAGATCTGGTATGTCCCCTGTCACAGAACGGGGAACCGCCGTGTTTACATCGGCGGTTCCCCGTTCTGAGGCTGCTAAAAGAACATCGAGTCCGCCCGACCCACGGGTACGCTCGCGCAGCGTGCGTGCGCCGCCGCTGCCGCCAGGGGGTGCGCGAGGAGCGTGCACAGGGGATGACGTCCATGGACGTCGTCCCGGCATTTCAGATCCGCGCTGGAGCCGTACTTCGGCAATAGCGCGGATCTGTAGGGGTTAATACAGTGGGACAAAGTCAGGGGTCCCAGCGAATTGAAAAAAATTACCTATTCTATACATCCCCTTGTCCAGGCACCACTGGAAGGCTCTAATGTTCACTCCTGGGAGAAATTTTGGTTCATGGAAGAGATGGGCAAGGGAGCGAATCGGAGATACCAATTCCGGGTGCGTTTTAAGCTTGTCCCATAATGTCATTCTAGTGTGAACTTTGGGACTGCTTCTCTTTCCATATACACCCAGTCGGGCTTAGCATTCCGCGAGTAAACAATTGATAACTGTACTAATTGAGCAGCTTGGTGATACCAGAACAGGTAGAGTAGGCCCTAAACCCCTTTGTTATGGGCTCGAAAGAGAACTTTCCTTGCCAGTCGGTGACCCTTAGAGCTCCAAACAAAGGTGATTATTTTTGCCTGAAAATGGCATAGATGACCATTATTAATAGGTATGGGCAGGGATCTAAATAGGAAGAGAATGATGGGAGGTAGTAGCATTTTAATAGAGTGTACCCTACCTAACCATGACAGGTTGAGTCGAGACCAGTCCTTCATGTTTAATTCCAGTTTTTTGAACATTGGTGGGAAGCTGGTAGCATAGATTTGGTCAGTCCTGGATGGCAGGTTTACATCCAAGTATGGAATGGTGGAATCACTCCATGTAAGTTTAAAGTGGATCTTAAGCTGGAAAATTATTTCATTCAGCATGTTTATGTTCAGGGCTTGTGACTTGGACATATTAACCATTTGCCGACCGCCTCACGACTATAAGTGGCGATAGCGTGGCTCTGTCACACGAATCTCCGCTTATAGTTGTCACTCGTGTGCACAACGGCTAGGGGGCGAGCGCACGCACTCGTGCTCACCGCACGCTCTCTGAGCAGGGCCACGGGATGGGCAGACTCGATGTCCGCCGGCGACTCGCGATGGCCTGTGACAGAGCCAGAATGTAAACACGGCGGTTCCCCATTCTGACAGACGGCATGTCAGAGATCTACTGATCCCTGTACTCGGGATCAGTTAGATCTCTGGTGCCCCTGGCAACCCAGCCCCCATACAGTTAGAACACACAGAGGGAACACGGTTAATCCCTAGAGCGCCCTCTGCAGGTTAACTCCTTCCCTGTCAATGACATTTATACAGTAATCAGTGGATACTTACATGTCTGATCACTGTATAAATGTCACTGGGCCCAAAAAAGTGTCAAAAATGTCTGGCATATCCACCCAATATCACAGTCACAATAAAAATCGCAGATCACCACCATTACTAGTAAAAAAAAAAAAATTGTAAAAACGACAGAAATTAATTTTCCTCGTTTTGAAACGCGGCAACTTTTGCACAAACCAATCAGTAAATGCCGATTGCATTTTTTTTTTACCAAAAATATGAGGAAGAATATAAAACGGCCAAAATCGATGAATAATTTTGTTTTTTTATAATTTTTTTTTGGGATAGGTATTTTAGCAAAAAGTAAGAAATGTTTTTTTTTGCAAAAATTGTCGCTCTTTTTTTGTTTATAGCGGTGATCAGAAATGACGCAGAGGTGATCAAATACCACCAAATGAAAGCTCTATTTGTGGGAAAAAAGGACGTAAATTTTGCTTGGGTACAACATTGCACGACCGCGCAATTGTCAGTTAAAGTGACGCAGTGCAGAATCGCAAAAAGTAGTCTGGTCCTAAAGGGGGAAATCCTTCTGGTCCTTAAGTGGTTAACTTGTAATCCCTAAATGCTTCCAAAATCGTCTGGTCGCAGGTGACAAAATTTGGCAGGGAAATAAGCGGGGATGTGATGAAGAGAAGCAGATCATCTGCAAAAAGTGCACATTTGTGTGTACGAGGGCAGCAATTTACACCATGGATGTCTGGGTTATCTCTGATTGCTAGTGCTAAAGTTTTGCAAAAATCAGGGGGGAGAGTGGGCAACCTTGTCTCGTGCCTTTGGAAATCTGGAAAGACTGCAAGTAATATTCCTGCAGCCCCACTCAGGCTTCGGGAGTTGAGTATAATGCTCTTAGGATGTTAAGGAAATTCTGCCCAAACCCCCAGCGTTGTAAAATATTAAACAAGTATTTCCAGGAGACAGAGCCAAAGGCCTTTTGTAGGTCTATTGATAGTAGTAGACCTTTCTGTGGTTTCCCACCGTCCCAACCCGACCGCAACAGGGATATAATGTCTATCGCCCTTTTGACCTGGTTTGGGCCTTGCCTACCTAGGATGAACCCCACCTGATCTTTATGAACATATAAGCTTATGAAGGAAGATAGTCTGTCAGCTGGGATTTTAGTTACTATCTTCAGATCATTGCTGATCAACGAAATAGGCCTATAATTGCTTACCTCACCTGGATCTTTCCCTGGTTTCGGGATCACTGTAATAAAAGCTGCATTCAGTGACCAGTCTAGGGTTGCTCCTTTCCTTAACACGTTAAGGAAACAAGCTAAATAGGGGGCGAGAATGGTTGCGTACGTTTTGTAATAAGGATTTGAGAACCTTGGGCGGATCCTTTTTTTAAGTTCTTGATAACCAGAGCCACCTCTTCTGCGGTAATTGGAGATCCTAAACTTTTTATATGGTGGTCTTCTAATTTGGGGATTGGTATTGAACCAAGAAAAGAATCTAGGTTGGGTTGTTCGCCCTGTATCTATGCGCTATATAGCTTTTTGTAAAATGGAAGGTGCTCATTATTCTATGTGGGTTATGTGTCCCTGAGCAGTTTGGGATGTGAATTTTTTGAAGTGTATGGGAGTGGGGTTTGGGGGTAAGGCCAGCTGCTAGCATTGAGTCCATTTTGTCTCTCATGTGATAAAATCTGGCTCCACTCCATCTCAGACTTTTTTCTGCCTTCGTAGTGAGGGCTAGGTTTAATGCTAATCTGACCTTATCTAATTTAGAAACAGGCGTGGATTTAGGATATTTTTTATGTTGTTTGCTGATAGTCAAGAATTCTGTTTCTAATCGATCCAGGTCCGCCCTCGGATTTGAGAAGCAATCTGGATGAATTTCCCTCTAATGGTGGCTTTATTTGCCCACTGATTACTTACTCCTGTCATTTTACTCCAACCTTTCATTTCATTTTTTAGAAATGTCCCCATTTCAGCAAAATTTGTCCTTTTAAAATCTAAAACTTTTGTTTTTTGTATATGATTTTTCAGTTCTTGTTTTAATATCAAACCAAAGACATTGGTGATCACTAGAACCCAAACTCTCCCCCACCTCAACATCAGACAGTTGATCCCCATTTGTCAGTACTAGGTCAAGAATATGATCACCCTGGGTTGGGATTTTTACTAACTGTTTTAGAGAAACCCCATTCAGTGCTTCCATTACATCCCTGCTCTTGCTTGTAATAGCAGTTTGAGAATTCCAGTTAACGTCAGGCATGTTGAAGTCACCCGTAATCAAAACCTCTCCCTTCATTGCCATTTGGGTTATCTCATCAATCAACAAGTTATCATAATCTTCACTCTGTCCTGGGGGTCTGTATACTACTCCATTTCTAAGGGAAAATCCCTCCCTGGTTGGAAGGCAGACCCAGAGGGTTTCAAGTATTTCATTTGTTTTTTGAATTAATGTTAGTTTTATGCCATTTTTTACATAAATGGCAACTCCACCTTCCCTCTTCCCTGCACTGTCATTCCTGTATAGTGTGTATCCTGGTATAGTTATTTCCCAGTCATTTGAATCCTTGAACCATGTCTCTGCATGTAATTGCAACAAGGTCCAAGTTGTCCCTAGACAAGAGCTGTCAGCTCACAAAGCTTGTTGCCTAAACTACAGGCATCAGTGCACATGACATGACAAACACTACTTTCAACTGCTTCCTTTTTATTAACAGAAACTTCAACTGAAGTGACCACCTCATCAGACCAGTCATTACCAACACAAACCGTCACATTTGTTTCAACCTGCTGGGGACAGAAACTCTCTTCAACAATTACATCTCTGCCCCCATTCCTCAGTTTAAATGCATGTCCAAAAAGTTCCTAAATTCCATACCAAGAAGCTCAGTGCCCTTGTGTGAGGGATGCAGGCCATCTCTCTTGTAAAGTTCAATGTCCGACCACTGGGTAGCATCATGACTAACATAACAAAAACCTTCAGCTTTGCACCAATTCTTTAACCAAACATTGAACTCTGCTATACGAAGCACTTTCTCGTGTTGTCCATTATGTACAGGTAAGACCTCTGAAAATGTAACAGTACACCCTAACTGTTGAAGATCCTGGCCCAAATTCTGAAAATCCTTCTGCACAGAATGCACATCATTCTGGGACAAATCATTTGTGCCAAGGTGCACAACAACATCAACATTGCACTCTTCGCTAGCTTTTTTAACAATTCTTACAATGCGCCTCTTATCTCTCCTAACAGTAGCACCAGGCAAACACCTAACTTCCTTTGACACTTCCACACGATTTCCTATAGCAACACCTCTTACAATTGAATCACCAACAAGAAGATGACTTCTCCTTTTAGGAGCCTTATCCACAACTCTTGCCTGGTGAGTAACCTCAGATAAACAATTACTTTTGGAATTGCGTTTTATTTCTCAAGCTCTTCCATGTGCAGAGAAGGGTTGCCAATCTCACAAGCAGCTATGTTTGCAGCCTTTGTATCTGCTTCTAGCTCAGAAAGAACACTATAGGGGTTATGCAGTGTCAAACCAAAAGCTACATGTTTATGGTCCACAGGCCTTACTCTTCCAGACCCAATAGTTGTCCACACTGCCCCTCTCCTGCGCAGTCTTTGAGGAAGAGGTGGATTATTACAGGGCAGCTCAACACAACAAACTGGCTTAGACAACCTCCTGATCTCAGACTGCAGAGCACAAACCAAGGAATTTAGACAGGCATTGTCATCACGTAGACTAGAAACCTGCATACAAATGAGACAGCGTCCCAGCTTCCACAAAGCAACACGAAAAATAAATGCCAAACAAGTATTGCACCGAACTAAACCAAACATCTTTAAAGAAGAAATAAAAACCTCATAAATGAATTCTCATCGTTTGTAAACGCGGAAACTTTTGCGCAAACCAATCAATATACGCCGATTGCAAATTTTTTTTTTGTAGATTTTTTTTCATGTAGAAGAATATATATCGGCCAAAACTGATGAATAAATTCTTTTTTTATATATATTTTTTTTGGATATGTATTATAGAAAAAAGTAAGAAATATTGTTCTTTTTTTTAAATTGTTGCTCTTTTTTTGTTTATAGCGGTGATCAGAAGTGACACAGAAGTGATCAAATACCACCAAAAGAAAGCTCTATTTGTGGGGAAAAAAGGACACAAATTTTGTTTGGGTAGAATGTCGCACGTTCGCGCAATTTTCAGTTAAAGCAACGCAGTGCCGAATCACAAAAATGTTCTGGTCATTAAGGGGGAAATCCTTCCGGGGCTGAAGTGGTTAATTACTATTCTATGTTATTCTATTCTTTTATTTTCTATTCTATTTTGTTCTGTTTTACTCTATTCTATTTTATTCTTTTCTATTTTACTTTTTTATTTTTTATTCTATTGTGTTCTGTTTTATGCTGGCCATACACAGTTAGAAAATCGTTTGACAAAACTTGGAACTATGTAGGCACCATCAGATGGGAGGTCAATCAGTCGCAGCTTAAGAAAGAACTAGCAACCTTTGGGGGATCCCTGGTTGAAAATGGCTACTTTAGGCACTACAGAAGTGACTGTCCCCATAACCCATTTGGATATGCATTTTTCTTTTACGTATTTCACTCTACTAACTCACACAGTTTTTCTGAAGCAGATACAGTCACAGACACCAACAAATCTGCCAAACCATCAATCTACCCGATTTTGCATTAACCCATAGTTCCCGGGCACTGTAAGGGCCTGTGTTGATGGGCTTTTGCTCAAATCAGAACTTCTTCTTCCCCTATACATGTTAACGGGAATGAAAAATCAGCCTGAGCCCCGGTTCACATTAGTGCGATGCGGGAACCCTGCAAATCCACTGCAAGTTCCCGCATCGCACCCGACTCGCACAGCGGTTCACATTGCCCTATGCGAACTGAAGGGAGGTGTCCTTTGTATTAATGTGCATAAAGAAGCCAAGGAAAGATGGAAAAATCTCCAAAAGGCATCGAATTACAGATTAGACATTCTTATAATATGTCAACAAAAGTTAGATTTTATTTCCATCATTGACACTTTCAAAATTACAGAAAACAAAAAAATGGCGTCTTCAAAAGTTTGGGCACCCTGCAGAATTTATAGCATGCACTGCCCCCTTTGCAAGGCTGAGACCTGCCAGTGTCATGGATTGTCCTCAATCATCGTCTGGGAAGACCAGGTGATGTCAATCTCAAAGGTTTTAAATGCCCAGACTCATCTGACCTTGCCCCAACAATCAGCACCATGGGATCTTCTAAGTAGTTGTCTAGAAACCTGAAACTGAAAATAGTTAACGCTCCCAAAGCTGGAGAGGGCTATAAGAAGATAGCAAAGCGTTTTCAGATGTCAATATCCTCTGTTCGGAATGTAATTAAGAAATGGCAGTCATCAGGAACAGTGGAAGTTAAAGCAAGATCTGGAAGACCAAGAAAAATATCAGACAGAACAGCTCGCAGGATTGTGAGAAAAACAATTCAAAACCCACGTTTGACTGCACGATCACTCCAGAAAGATCTGCCAGACACTGGAGTTGTGGTACACTATTCCACTATAAAGAGATACTTGTACAAATATGGTCTTCATGGAAGAGTCATCAGAAGAAAACCTCTTCTATGTCCTCACCACAAAAATCAGCATTTGAACTTTGCAAATGAACATAGAGACAAGCCTGATGCATTTTGGAAACAAGTTCTGTGGACCGATGAGGTTAAAATTTAACTTTTTGGCCGCAATGAGCAAAGGTACGTTTGGAAGAAGAAGGGGCACAGAATTTAATGAAAAGAACCTCTGTCCAACTGTGAAGCATGGGGGTGGATCAATCATGCTTTGGGGTTGTATTGCAGCCAGTGGCCCAGGGAACATCTCACGAGTAGAAGGAAAAATGGATTCAATAAAACTTCAGCAAATTTTGGATGGTAACTTGATGCCATCTGTGAAAAAGCTGAAGTTAAAGAGAGGATGGCTTCTACAAATGGATAATGATTAGAGTTGAGCGAACCTCTGGAAGTTCGGGTTCTGCTGGTCCGTCCGAACTTCGGGACAAAGTCCGGGTCCGGACGGAACCCAAACGATCGCACGGACAACGAACCCCATTAAAATCAATGGGGACCCGAACTTTTAGGCACAAAAATGGCTGTAACAAAGTCCTGGAAAGCCCTAGAGGATGGTAGGTTTTAAACGACTTCAAAATAACTTAGGTAAAAAGGAAGATGAGCACTCTACAAGGGACCCGGTGACCGACGTTATGTTGGGGTTTCGTACTAACTAGGT
>BLSH010464812.1:356660-374543 GCA_018402905.1 Glandirana rugosa
TTATCAGGTTGTACAGGCGGGGTTATAGCGTCATGGCGGCGATCTGCGATTTTTAGCGGTACTGCGATATTGGGGCGGACATGTTGGACTATTTTGACACTTTTTTGGTACCATTGGCATTTATACAGCGATCAGTGCTATAAAAATGCACTGATTACTGTGTAAATGTCATTGGCAGTGAAGGGGTTAACCTGCAGGGGGCGCTCTAAGGGTTAAATATGTTCCCTGGGCGTGTTCTAACTGTAGGGGGACTGCACTATCTGGGGAAGAGAAGTGGTCACAGCCTTCGTATACAGGAAGGCTGTGATCACAGCCCTTCCCCCTTCACACAGAGCGGAGGTCCGTGTTTACATACACGGACCTCCGCTCCTTCACTCCGGGGGGGCATCGCGGGTAGCCGGCGGCAATCGAAGCCGCCGCACCCACTCCCTGGCCCCCCCCCGAACACAGTAAGCGCACGGGTGTGCCTCCGGCGGCGCGCGCGCACTCACTAAACTCATTCCCGCAGCCGTCGTCGTATGTGCTGTGTAGCTGCCGAAAACCAGATTGGAGGGGTTCAAATAGATTATTTAAAGTCAGGTCATTATATAACTGAGATGTCACAGCCCGCATGAGGATCTTGGCAAGGAAGGGTAAGTTAGATGATGGATGAAAATTGTTTAAATTGTCCAGGGCCATGTTGGGTTTTTTTTGGTACCGGGGTGATGGCGGCAGATTTGAGGATTGTTGGTACAAAACCAGTGCTAAGGGAGTCATTTATGATATTGAGGATAATGGGGCATAGAAAGCTAAAACAAGATTGTAGAGTACATAGATTTGCAAAACAATGCGATAAAGGAATATTCCTGAACTTTGTTTTATCTCATGGTTACTGTGAAATTGTGTGAATGCATCAATGCAGTGCATGTCATCTCAGCTTGCAGAGCTTGGATTTATTGAATGAGTTTACCAAAAATGTAAATATTGCAGAATATACAGCCTCATGCTACATAACTAAGCTCTATTTCATGCTGAATAAACTAAATTATTAATGTATCTTCAATAGAAAACTATCTTTAGATAGATTTGTACTCCAAAAGCATTTTATTAAAATAAATCCGATTTAAATTTTAAAAAAAAATCAGATTTAAATAAAAAAAAAACATTTTTTATTTTAAAAAAATCATTTTATCCACCCCATATAGTGCATTTTATATACAACTATACAGATCAGACCAAAATGAGGGACAAATGAGAAGGAAAGAGAGACAGCGGGACTTTGTTCCAAATCAGGGACAGTCCCTCAAAATCAGGGACAGTTGAGAGCTACAGTATCTCACAACAGTGAGTACACCCCTCACATTTTTTAAAATATTTTAATAATATCTTTTCATGTGACAACACTGAAGAAATTACACTTTGCTACAATGTAAAGTATTGAGTGTACAGCTTGTATAACAGTGTAAATTTGCTCTCCTCTCAAAATAACTCAACACACAGCCATTAATGTCTAAACTGCTGGCAACAAAAATGAGTACACCCCTAAGTGAAAATGTACAAATTTGGCTCAATTAGCTATTTCCCTCCCTGGTGTCATGTGACTCGTTGGTGTTACAAGATCTCAGGTGTGAATGAGGAGCAGGTGTGCTAAATTTGGTGTTATCACTCTCACTCTCTCATACTGGTCACTGGCAGTTCAACATGGCACCTCATGGCAAAGAACTCTCTGAGGATCTGAAAAAAAGAATTGTTGTGCTACATAAAGATGGCCTAGGCTATAAGAAGATCGCCAAGACCCTGAAATTGAGCAGCAGCATGGTGGACAAGACCATACAGTGGTTTAACAGGACAGGTTCCACTCAGAACAGGCCTCGCCACGGTCGACCAAAGAAGTTGAGTGCACATGCTCAGCGTCCTATCCAGAGGTTGTCTTTGGGAAATAGATGTATGAGTGCTGCCAGCATTGCTGCAGAGGTTGAAGGGGTGGGGGTCAGCCTGTCAGTGCTCAGACCATATGCCGCACACTGCATCAAATTGGTCTGCATGGCTGTCGTCCCAGAAGGAGGCTTGTTCTAAAGATGATGCACAAGAAAGCACGCAGTTTGCTGAAGACAAGCAGACTACGGACATGGATTACTGGAACCATGTCCTGCGGTCTGATGAGACCATGATAAACTTATGTGGTTCAGGTGGTGTCAAGCGTGTGTGGCAGCAACCAGGTGAGGAGTATATAGACAAGTGTGTCTTGCCTACAGTCAAGCATGGTGGTGGGAGTGTCATGGTCTGGGGCTGCATGAGTGCTGCTGGCACTGGGGAGCTACAGTTCATTTAGGTAACCATGAATGCCAACATGTACTGTGACATACTGAAGCAGAGCATAATCCCCTCCCTTCGGAGACTGGGCCGTAGGGCAGTATTCCAACACAAACCCAAACACACCTCCAAGACGACCACTGCCTTGCTAAAGACGCTGAGGGTAAACGTGATGGACTGGCCAAGCATGTCTCCAGACCTAAACCTTATTGAACATCTGTGGGGCATTCTCAAATGGAAGGTGGAGGAGTGCAAGGTCTCTAATATCCAACTGCTCCGTGATGTCGTCATGGAGGAGTGGAAGAGGACTCCAGTGGCAACCTGTGAAGCTCTGGTGAACTCCATGCCCAAGAGGGTTAGGGCAGTGCTGGAAAATAATGGTGGCCACACAAAATATTGACACTTTGGGCCCAATTTGGATATTTTCACTTAGGGGTGTGCTCACTTTTGTTGCCAGTGGTTTAGACATTAATGGCTGTGTGTTGAGTTATTTTGAGGGGACAGCAAATTTACACTGTTATACAAGCTGTACACTCATTACTTTACATTGTAGCAAAGTGTCATTTCTTCAGTGTTGTCACATGAAAAGATAGAATAAAATATTTACAAAAATGTGAGGGGTGTACTCACTTTTGTGAGATACTGTATGTATAATGCTGCTCTATCTATAAAAAGACTTGCATGGTTCTTGCCATCAATAGCCTACTGAAGTGTGAAGCTGTCCTAAATATACAAGTATAAGATAAGAGCTGGAGAGGAACAGTCCTGCAAAATAAGTAGCTTTCAACTTCCCCATACTGTATATCAGACATGAACAAATGCATTGTATTTTCAGATTGAAAAGATTACAATTAAAATCAGAAGTGACAAAGAGGGAAGTTTAAAACCTCAGTTTATGGATGTAACTACCAATACAATAAGACTGAAACACATTTTATTTTTAAAAATCTATATTTTTAGACTCCAAGATTATTTACAGCTTTTTGCTCAGTTAAAGTGGACCTCCAGCGAAAACTTTTTTTCATGGTATTAAATGGAATTGGGAAGGGTTCCCCATCACGTTTTTATTTTCTCCAAGATTTACCCCAAATTTCCTGTCATGCTGATGATGTTTTATCATACATGAATTGAGGGGCACTCTCCAACATCAACATATATTAAAATAAAAATGCTTTTCTTTTTAGCAAGGGAAGGCTAGGGCCACTGTTAACTTTTTATTTCTGTCCCTATTGCAGAGTTTTCTTCACCTCTTGTCTGGTGAAAATGAGTGGGACCGAAAGTGAGTGTAAATCTCTCTAACAGAGCCCTGAATAGCAGTAAAAACCTGAAATGAATTGTAATCTTTCCCCACTCTATTCAACACTAGAAAAGGAAATGTTGACTTGACGTGCACAGCTTCCTTAATAAAAGTCTGTCACCAGCTAAAACTGCCCATACAGCACTTCATAAATGGGTTAAAGTAGCGTGGTTACCTTGTGTCTATCACTGTATAAATTATGTCATGATGTAATACTTGGGGTACAAACACTTGAAAACAATTACTAGTCTAGGTACAGACTAGTCTAGAGCAGCCGTTTTCAACCAGGGTGCCCAGGCACCCTGGGGTGCCTTCAGGTTTCTTTAGGGGTGCCTGGGCAAAATTCCTACAAATTTCCAAAAAATTGTATACAAACCAGAGGGTTTATCAAACTTGCCTTTTAGTTACAGAAAGCCACAGATTTTCATTGTTCACCATTAAACCTTCTATTCGCTGGTCTCCTAACAACCAAAGACAGTTGGTGGATAAAGAGGACGTCAGGTGCCTGCACAGCATCCTTGTTTGCCTCTCCTCTGTCAGTACTGGGGTAACATTAGCTGAGCAAGGAAGAGAACATTGGAATACTAGTCATTACCTTTGTGCAAAGGTGTGTTTTGCTTTGAAAGAATAAATCACCTCTAACATTGGGAGTCCTACATGTGTGGACATTGCTGCGATATGTAAAACTATTAGTTTTGTTTTTCACATTTTAGAATGGATTTCCTCGACATTGTGCAGAATTTTAAAGTGTCTTGACTGAAAAAGGTTGAGAAACACTGGTCTAGAGCAGAAGGTCCCCAAACCCCAGGCCACGCACTGGTGCTGCTCGCATTGCCACCTGGGCTCCACCTCTTGTTGGGTTGGCAGCTCTCTGCAGAGCACATCTTCATGACAAACCCTTGTCTGACATATCCACCACTGGAAAGAAGTCAATCTGCCAAGCAGCTAGATCCAATCTCCAAAGACTCCAACCAATGTGTCAGTCTTGCAGCTGTAACAGGAGGAAACTGCCTTATCCAGGAGGAGTGGCAGCCTGTGCATTAAAGGCACATGGGCGCCACCCCCTGTCCCTGCCTCCATCCCCTATCCATGCACCTGGCGCCTTTCAGGACGCCGGGTGCATGGATTCCTATGACGGGGGTGGGCGAGGGTGTTTTTTTTTTTTTTTGAAGCACCTGATTAGAGCCAGAGGTTCTAATAGGCTTCAAATTAGGGTGGGCGATCCAACCCAATTGTGTGACCATAGCGAATGAATTTTCGCTATTTTCACACTAAATTTCCTTGCCGCCAATCAGGAGCCAGGTCGTTGAGACTTCAGAGCTCCAGGTGATCCTATTGGAGGAAAGGAGACATGGAGCACGGAGACACCCGCTGTACACCTCTGCTGCCGTTGCTGCCCGCACTCTGGAGGAGAGGACACCACAGCCTGGTAAGTGCCGGACCTCCCGCCAGCGGGGGGTGTCTGACGAAGGGGTCCTGCGTGACTCCGAAACGTTGCACTCCTTTTTTGATGTGATCATGCAATAAATAACTCGCTTGGACGCTTCCTTGTTGATCCATGGTGTGCTGGAAAACATTTTCCTTCTCACTATTATTCCTGCCCCCTGCTTTGCCCCTGTCCCACCCCCAATAAAAGTGGGCATGGTCAGTAGGGTGTCCCAGGATTTCTTTTTGAAAATCAGGTCACCTTGTCCCAAACCCTGCCAATGCCCAAGCACACACAGACACCCTACCTCCTGAGGACCTGTGGGGTATGGAAAACTTCAGTTTCTATCAGCACAAAAACGCATATATTGCACATTTCTAACTGTTAATCATTGGATTGTTAGTGTTCCGCGGCCCTTGGAAACAACAGAGTGTATAATGAGCATAGAATCAACAGCTAAGCAGCAAATTATACCTGTCCATATTATTAAAATGCCAGCAACCAAGAAACAGACAAAGCATCAGGTGAAAACAGTTCAGTTTTGTTTAAAAAGTATTGTTTCCTTTTTCCTCTACTGCGAGTTCAGAGGTAATTCAGTGCCAACCTTCACAGCCTGTAAACTGATGGAACAACACATTTGGGGAAGTATACATGAATATTTCCTGGATGTCCTGATCATTCAGAAACTCTGCTGTATATTCAGGTTAGCTCCACCACATCTATTGCAGCTAAGCCAGTTTTCAGGGACTAGAGAGGCTACAGTATACTGTATAGTGATCCCAGTTATGTACAATACTCAGTTAGCTATGTAGACTCATTACCCATCATGGCATGTTTGCAGAATTGCTCTTTGGCTGGATTCCCACCTATGCATTTTTAGTGCGTTTTGTATTTTACGTATTTGCCCTACAAAACGTGTTCCATAGGAAACCATGTTAAATGGACTGTAGTGCAAATCTGCAAAATGCAAAAAGCACTAAAAATGCATAGATGTGAATCCAGCCTTAAGTGGGCTTTACTGCCAGGGAAGCAGTATGGTTTCTGTATCATGTGACCACTGTCATTGGCTCTCACAATGCTCACCTAATTGGGAGCCTATCTCATGGGCACCCAATCAGAAGACTTGATGGAGAGCTGTTGGTGACAGCTCGGTCAGTGTGCCGTGGTTGTATATGTGTGAAGGCTGGATGTAAGAGCCCAACTTCTGTGCCGTCAACTTACTTAACCTGCTCCCGGCCATAGAGGGCGCCGCTGCTTTGTGCTGGGAATGTGCTCATCTGGCGCCCCTGCACTGTGACTGCTTTGTTACCAACAGCTCCCATCACTGTTTACAATCAGGAGCCAGTAGGATGGGGTTCTGATCACATGATCACAGTCAATCACAGTGATAATGTGACCAAGAAGCCAAGGAAATGCCTCTGGCTTCTTGTTAAAACACCGGAAATCCAGAGACTCAAATAGGGTTAAAGCATCTGTAGAACAAGAAATGGTAGGAATGCAATTTAGTCATTTACTGAAACGAAATCTAAATATTATTTGTTCTCACCCCTATGACTTTCTTTATTCTTCCTGTCATTTTTACCTTACTATTCTACAAATTCATATATTTCCTTCTTCACCCCCTCTTACCCTCTATGACCTCCTTATCTACATCTAATCTTCAGCTACTGTCCATTTCAATATGTTTTATCAGCAATCCCCCTGAGGAAGATACGGAATCCCTATATCGACACGCGTAGGGGAGGGGTGAGGACGGTGTGAGCAGCAGCAGCCATACGAGGGGTAAAGAGCTGCTAATAGACAACTGAGCAGCTTCATCTGATGGTTTTAAACACATTGTATGTCGAGTGGTGTGAGTGGTGCGCTGGAAGCACCATTACATTGTGAGTACCTCTCTTTAGCTTTTTAATAAATTGTGTGGTTTTTAAATGATATAAGCACTATGTAGTTAATTTTTCTATTCAATATGAACAGAGGAGATTGATCCAAGGAGCAGCACAGGAGTCTGGAGATCCAGCGTTAATTGAGCCCAGGGGTGGCTCTGTAGTGCTGATTGGCCAATCTTAGTTGTGTGGTCACATACCATGAGGTGAGGAGATTACCACAGGGTGGAGCACAGAGTGTTGGCACATTTTTTCATGTGGGGCACATAACTAAATGGACTTGGCATAAGCAAGGCACAGAATTGGTGCAGTGGAGAATTCTCATATTTTATTTGACATCCACCAATTATCACAGCACTATATATGAACTTGAAATGTATATGGCACTGAATTTTTGTATTGGAGAAATGTATGGTTGTTTTATATTGCCATTGATGATAGCTATAGTGATAATTATTTAATTGGTGATATTGAATACAGCACAGATTATATTGTTTAATATTAAGCAACAGTGTGACACCATTATATTTATTTAAAATATATAATCAGATAGCAAGCAATTGTGCTGCAAGTTTGAAAATGATTTGCTAAGCTATTACTAGACTTGCCAGGCTTCACAAGTTTGTTGCACAATTGCAGCAAGTCTGCATTGCTTGTCTCCAGATCAGCTTTCCTTGCAAACATTCTGCAAGTCTGCTGCAAATTCTGGTTCAGTTATGTTGTACAATATTCATCCCACCAGAGGGGTCACTGTGGCTGAATTTTCATGCTGTAGACCTGCAGAGCTCTTGCTGTAGACTCATAACTGCAACTTTGCTCTTGCTTAAGAATTGCCACGCAAATTTGCTACAAATTGGAAAAGTGTCAACTAGAACTTGTGTATATGTGCTCTGCATGTGTACAACTTACCAGTGGAAAAGTGCAACAAGTTAACAGACTTACAATTCAATACTGCCATAAATTAGTGGCAAGTTATCCTTGCTATCTGTGTACGTGCATGGTCAACCTAAATCTGGTCATACATTATTATTATTATGCAAGATTTATATAGTGCTGACAGTTTGCACAGCGCTTTACAACATGAGGGCAGACAGTACAGTTACATGTCAATACAGGAGCAATCAAAGGGCCCTGCTCATTAGAGCTTACAATCTAAAAGGGAGGGTCAAGTGATACAAAAGGTAATAACTGTGGGGGATGTGGGGATGGAGAATAAAGTACAGTTATTAGGTGGGGGCAGGATAGATTAGGTGCAGATATGTATACAGTACATATTTAGAAATACAATATCTAACTGATTCCCCCATGCTAACAGCACGAATGGACAAATCCTTTCTGCCAGCAGTCAGAACACCTGAACAGTGGCTGCATCTGACTGAAATCAGGCACTATTCGTCCAACCATTTTCTCCTTCAAAAAAAAGTAGATTGAAAAAGAAATGATTGTGAAATGAGTAATATTGCAAGCATATCAACCTTTGAATGTTTAAGCAAGTGGTTACAATTGGTTAAAAAGTTTCCAAAACTGCTGGATCCTCGTCTAAGTCTGCATATTATTCATGTTGATAGTAATCAAGGTGACTTCAGCAGTTTTCTTTTTTAGGCAAAATTAGTTTTTTGAGGCATTAGCTTACTGTTCTCTTAAAATGTTACAAATCTGCAGATTCAAATCTGCATTCATTTTCCCGACATGTCACAGCATAAAGAAAAATAATATTTTCCCAAGAAAGTTCCATCTTTTTTTTGGCTGAGATGGTGCTATTAATCTGCTGTAGGCAGTTGCAAGCCTTTCCTTAAGCTACCCATGGATACATTTCCATTAGGACCGGTTCAACGGGGATCGGCTAAATTTCTATCCATGTATGGCTGTTCTAGTTTGACACTGTTGTGGGTTACTAAACCCATAACAGTAAAATCAGTCTGTATATGCAGTAAAGCATGCTTGTTATACTCACCGTGGAACGTAAGGGCTTAATCCTCTGCATTGTGTAAAAAGGCTGTTTGATCTTGTTTGCACAGATCCTCCCCTACCTGCACCATCCCCCTGGACAAGTCCATATAAGAAAGAGCCTTTGGAGTTAGGCTGCACATGCTCAGTTTGGCGTGTATTGCTAGAGAGGTTTTTTTTTCTTGGGAGAGTGCATGTGATCAGCACAGGGCCAATCAGCATTGACCAGACAGAGGGTTAGGAGCCCTGCAGTCTCATAGGACAGCTCCACCAGGAACTGATAGAAATCACAAGACTGCTATATACTGCTGATGAGAAAATGTATTTAGCAGTTTATATTTACTAAAATAATTGTATTTCCATGTTCTGCGTACTATGGGAGACCAGATATAGTGAATGCAGGATCCTGGGTTTAGTAACACTTTTACTTCTGTTGAATGGGAATATTGCAAAAAATGTTCTCAGCTGACTGCAGCTTGGTTACAACTGCTGAGCAATGTATTCTGACAGCAGAGGAGACCTGAGATGCTTGTGAGGATGGAGGGATTTCATTTTTTTTCAATCACCCTGCTAGCTTGTATAAAATAAACAAAAAAAACACAAATTGTCTGTGGCCGGTCTTAGTCAGTTTTCCCCAGTGATCAGACAGCAACAATACCTAGCATGCATGTAAAATGAAAAAATATATCCAATGATTATTACATTTTAAGCTTACTATGCTGTTAAAGGTGTCTGCTTTTGACATAGACGTGTATGCTTAAAAGATAATTCTGTATTGATTCACTTCCTAATACCTGAGCGTATAAAACACAATATTAATAATAAACTCATTTAGGGCTTGTTCAAACATGCAGCTGGGGGGCAGTAAAAGCAGGCAGTTGAGTTGAGGTTTTACCACCCCCAACCACCCATCTAAATGCGGACACGCAGCCGCTCTGGGACCAGTACTTCTGCTAAACGTGATCCATTCCTGTGAATACTGCATTACCATAATCGCCTTGCTCTGCATGCAGTTATGGCACAGTGAGTCGTCATTTGCAGAGTTAAAACAGATGGCAAAAAGGTGACATATCGCCTCGTCACTGCTTGTCAAACACCTTCTGAAAAGCAATCTACTGTGGATTGCTTTTCAGAGGGGTAGCAAAGGCTACTGCACACGAGAATGAGCTGTTAGAAAAAACATTTTCTATTGATATCAAGAGGAAATGTTACTTAAAAAAGATTGGACTAGCTAAATTTGAAATATTACACTATTCTATTATCTCTAGTTTAAGAGCAAACTATGGTCTGTTGCGATACTCGAGGAGTTATCAAATGACCCCCTTCCCAGAATACGTACAACGCACCTCACCGTTAGACATTGGTTTCACATTGTATAGTATATAGCGTACCAACCACTGGTGAACCCAACACTTCTATGAAAACTATGCAAAATAAATCGACCTTTCTTACCTTGCAGCCAGGGGCTTGGCGTAGAAGCGTATGAGCCCTTGAGTTCTTGCATAATGCTCTCTCCTTCATAGACAATGCTGAAGTTGCAGCCTTTGTCACTTCGTTCTCTATTAGTAAATGTAGCAGCTGCACACCTAGAGCCACCCCCTTATAAACCACAAAACTTCTCCATTTTCTAAACCTGCATGAGTTCTGGAAGATACGCGCCTCATATCATATGTGTGCTTCACTTTTCTTCAGCAATACATTTACATATTATCACTAACCTCAAGGGTCACCAGCTTTTATTAGCTTGAGAGCCACATTTAAATATGCCAAGTGGTGGTGAGCCACACCGTTTGTGAAAGGAGAAAAGTGTAGTAATATTGAGTAATCCTTTTAAACATTTTACTATAATTATATAAGGCTGTGTGCTAGCGTGAAGCCAATGCTCTAGTTACTATCTGTATTTTGTGCATACCAGTTGGGTCAGAATCCATATTATCTGTCTGTTCTCACTAATTTCTAGGGATAGTATTGCATATTGTAGATGTGATCCTGGAATTTTGTTTTGACAGAAAGTGGTCATGATTTTTATTTTGACAAACTACATAATGATTTTTTTTATTTTTTAAAGCATTTGTTATCCTAACAATGTTTAATTTGGCCCTCTGTAACACCTAAAAAACCTGGCTGATCCTGCCTGGTTCTGTCCTCCCCTCTGTAAACTGACCACAATATATCATGACTGCTGAGCCCTGACACTGTGGTCAGTTTACATGCCTCCGTCATCCGCAGCTCTCCTGTCTTCCTCTGTGGACCTCTCTCCCGCCCCTCCCTCCCTGCCTGTCTGCTCCTGTGTCAGTGCCCGCCCCCCTCCCCTCTTGCTGCTGAAGTTTCAGTTAATGTTTTATACAATTCTGTCTGTTTAATAATTCTAAGTGCCCCTGTGTCTGTGTTTTATAAAAATAGTCTGTTCTTTACCTGTTTTCAAAGCCCCGATCGGTGCTCATGTGACTCGTCCCTTCTCTCCTCCTCTCCTCCTCCCCTTCCAACTGACGTCAGCGGGGAATCCTCAGCCCCACTCGCTGCATCTGTCAGATGGGGAGAGGAGAGACCTGGCGGGTCACGTGAGTGGCGATCGGTGCTCTGATAACAGGTAAAGAGTGGCTAATTTTTATAAAACACAGGCAAAGGGGCACATAGGATTATTAAACATTCAGGATGGTATAAAGTACATTAAATGGCTTAACCACTTTCCGACCATGTCATGCACTTTTACTGCTGCAAAGTGGCAGCGCTGTGCAAATCGGTGTATATAGACGGCAATTCGCGCAGCTGCAGTTTGCAGGCGCGCACCACCACGCTCTCGTGCATGCTGCGTGAGTGTGGCCGGGGGTCAGGCAGACTCGATGTCTGCCGACAACCCGCAATCGCCTAATATAGAGAAAGAGCGGGGAACCGCCAATGTAAAGACGGTGGTTCCCCTTTCTTTCAGGGGACATGACAAAGATCTACTGATCCCTGTCATCAGGATCAGTTAGATCTGTCATGTCCCTGCCAGCCCAGCCCCCACACAGTTAGAAACACAACAGAGGGAACACATTTAACCTCTTGATCACCCCCTAGTGTTAACCCCTTCCCTGCCAGTGACATTTATACAGTAATCAGTGGCTATTTTTAGAGCTGATCACTGTATAAATGTCAATGGTCCCAAAAAAATTTCAAAAGTGTCCGATCTGTCCACTGCAATATCGCAGTCCCGATAAACATCACAGATCGTCGCCATTACCAGTAAAAAAATAATAAAATAATAAAAACTCCATAAATCAATTCTCATAGTTTGTAGACGAGATAACTTTTCCACAAACTAATCAATAAACGCTTTTTGCGATTTTATTTACCAAAAATATGTAGAAGATTACATTTTGACCTAAACGGATTAATACATTTATAAATGTGTTTTTTATATATATTTTTTTTAATCTGTATTATAGCAAAAAGTAAAAAATATTGAAATACTGTTTTTTTTTTCCAAATTGTCACTCTTTTTTTGTATATAACGCAAACAATAAAAACCACAGAGTTGATCAAATACCACCAGAAGAAATCTCTATTTATGGGAAAAAAAGGATTTCAATTTTGTTTAGGTACAACGTCGCACGATTTGTCAGTTAAAGCGACGCAGAGCCGAATCGCAAAAAGTGCTCTGGTCAGGAAGGGGGTAAATCCTTCCAGGGCTGAAGTGGTTAACAACCACTTTAACCACTTCACCCCGGAAAGGATTTCCCACGTTATGACCATGGCACTTTTTGCGAATCGGCACTGAGTCGCTTTAACTGACAATTGTGCGGTCGTGCGGCGTTGTACCCAAACTAAATTTGCGTCCTTTTTTTCCCACAAATAGAGCTTTCTTTTGGTGGTATTTGATCACCTCTGCATCATTTCTGATCGCCGCTATAAACAAAAAAAGAGCAACAATTTTGCAAAAAAAAAAATATTTTTCTTACTTTTTGCTAAAATACAAATTCCAAAAAAAAAATATAAAAAAAAATTTTTTTCATCAGGTTTGGCCGTTTTATATTCTTCCTGATATTTTTGTTAAATCGGCGTTTATTGATTGGTTTGCGCAAAAGTTGCCACGTTTACGGATGATGAGAATTCTTTTCTGGGGTTTTTATTTATTTCTTTTTTTTTTTACTAGTAATGGCGGCGATCTGCGATTTTTAACGGTACTACGATATCGCAGCGGACATGTCGGACCATTTTGACATTTTTTTGGGACCATTGGCATTTATACCACGATCAGAAATTTAAATGTCCACTGATTACTGTATAAATGTCATTGGCCGTGAAGGGGTTAATCTGCAGGGGGTAGTGAAGGGGTTAACTGTGTTCCCTAGGTGTGTTCTAACTGTGAGGGGGCTGGGCTGTTATGGGCATAAGAGATCTAACTAATCCCAGTGACAGGGATCAGTAGATCTCTTATGTCCCCACTGACAGAGCGGGGAACCCCTAGCGGCCACACCTCAAATTCGCTGTTTATTTACGGCGATTCGTGGGACACGTCCACACTGCCGCAGTAAATATACTGCGCGCGGTGTGGAAGTGGTTAAGATTATATTTTATTGAAAAAAATTAAGATTAGTGTAGAGTCCATTAGTAGGAACATAAAGCAAATTATTAGTCAATCTTCAATATTTCCGAAGAGATAATAGCTTGGGTTACGCGTAAACAAAAGACAAACATAGTAACTTCATACCAATTGTAGATTCACTTAGCGTACAGTGATTAAAGAGGAACTTTACCCATAAGAACGTTCGCCCTTGGGCCCCCCACCCCAAAGCACTTTGTCCCCATGTTGATGAGGACAAGGGCTTCTTCCCGACAACCCTGGACAGTGGTTGTCGGGGTGTGTGGGCGGGGGCTTATCGGAATCTGGAATCTGGGCCCCCAGATCACGACCCCAACCCTTTGTGAGTGAGTATCAATGTACCCCTATCCATTCACCTAAAAAAAGGGTAAAAAACACACTACACAGCTTTTTAAAATATTTTATTAAATCAGCTCCGGCGTCTTCTCCCTCTCCTGCTCTTCTCCCTCCTCTGGCGTCTTCTTTCTTCTGCTCTTTTTGCGGGGTCTTCTTTCTTCTGAGGGGTCTTCTTTCTTCTGCTCTTTTGCCGGTGTCTTCTGTCTTCTGCTCTTTTGCCAGGTCTTCTCCGCTGTCTTCTCCCTCTGTTCTTCTTCCCATGTTGACACAACGCGATCTCCCGGACTAATGCTATCTCCGCACTCTGCATTGTCTTATATTGGCATGGGGTGGAGCCACCCGCTGATGCCATCCAGAGACCCCGCCCCCTTATGACATCACTGCCCAATCATGCCTCGGGCGGGGATGTCATAAGCCTCCGGATGACATCAGTGGGTAGACCCGCCCCAATCAATGTAGAGCGCGGAGACAGCATTAGTCCTGAGGATCGCATTGTGTCAACATGGGAATAAGAACAGAGAGAGAAGACAGCAGAGAAGACCCAGCAAAAGAGCAGAAGACAGTAGACAAGGCAAAAGAGCAGAAGAAAGAAGACCCCTCAGAAGAAAGAAGACCCCGAAAAAGAGTAGAAGAAAGAAGACTCCGGAGAGGGAGAAGAGCCAGAGAAGGAGAAGAGCCAGAGAGGGAGAAGACGTCGGAGCTGATTTAACCACTTCAATATCTGGCACTTAGAACACTTCCCGCCCAGACCAATTTTCAGCTTTAAGTGCTCTCACAATTTGAGTGACAATTACTCAGTCATGCTACATTGTATCCAAACAAATTTTTTATAATTTTGTTCTCACAAATAGAGCTTTCTTTTGGTAGTATTTAGCCCCCGCTGGGTTTTTTATTTTTTGTGATATAAGCGAAAAAAGAGCGAACATTTTGAAAAAAACACTTTTTTTTATTTTGTACTGTAAAATTTTGCAAAAAAGTAATTTTTCTTCATAAATTTGGGCCAACATATATACTGCTACATATCTTTGGTAAAAATAACCCAAATTGGTGGATATTATTTAGTCTGTGTGAAAATTATAGAGTCTACAAACTATGGTGCAAATCACTGAAAATTATTTACACTTAAAGCGGAGGTCCGGGCTAAAAAAAAAAATTAAAAGTCAGCAGCTACACATACAGTAGCTGCTGACTTTTAATATTAGGACACTTACCTGTCCTGGACTCCAGCGATGTCGGCACCCGCCGCCGATCTTCGGATCGGGGGACGGGTGCAGCCGCTTCCATCGCGGGTAAGGGAACCCGGACGTGTAAGCAGTACAGCTTCACGCCGGGCACCTTACCGCGCATGCGCGAGCTCTGCCACGCTCTGCTACTGGCCAGGCGGCCAGTAGCAGAGCGAGCAGGGAGGAGGGAGCCGGCTTCTGACGTCATCTGCCGCGTCCGCCGGCCAGAACTCCCGGAAGTGTGGAAAAGGACACCTGTCTAAAGACAGGTGTCCTCTTCCCCCTCCCCCCCGAAAGGTGCCAAATGTGACACCTGAGGGGGGGAGGAATCCAACCAGCGGGAGTTCCACTTTAGGGTGGAACTCCGCTTTAAGGTACTGATGGCCTATCTCATTTCTTGAGACATTAACAGGCCAGGAAAGTACAAATACCCCCCAAATGACCCCTTTTTGGAAAGTGGACATTCCAAGGTATTTAGTAAGAGGCATGGTGAGTTTTTTCACAGTTTCATTTTTTCCCACAATTCTTTGCAATATTAAGTTTTTGGGTTTTTTTCACAAAATTGTCATTGTAACAGGTTATTTCTCTCACATGACACATGCATACTACAAATTACACCCCAAAACACATTCTATGACTCCTCCTGAGTATGGCAATACCCCATGTGTGGGACATTTTCACAGCCTGGCCACATAGAGAGGCCCAACATGTAGGGAGCACTATCAAGTGTTTTAGGAGCATAAATTATACATCTCATTTCTCAACCACCTATTACAATTTTGAAGGCCCTGGAGCACCAGGACAATGGAATTACCCACAAAATGACCCCATTTTGGAAAGCTAACACCACAAGGTATAATCTATGAGGCATAATGAGTCTTTTGAACGGTTCATTTTTTTCCAGAAGTTTTTGGAAAATGTGGAAAAAAAATGAAAACGCATTTTTTTTACACAAAGTTGTCCATTTATAAGATATTTACAACACACAGCATGTACATAGCATAGCAAAAATGACACCCCAAAATACATTCTGCTACTTCTCCTTATTATAGCAATACCACATGTGTGAGACTTTTACACAGCCTGGCCACATATAGAGACCCAACATCCAAGTAGCACCTCCAGGCGTTGTAGGAGTATAAATTACACATACCATTTTCTGACTACCAATCACATTTTTGAAGGCCCTTCATATTCGTAACACATAGCATGTACATACCAAATAACAAAAGATTACCTGTGGGTTTAGTAGTGCAGTGGTCCACAGAGGAGAGCATCAGTCCAGGCAGCAGGCAGGGATGTGGTCAGCGACCGCAAAAGCAATCGTCCAAGCAGCAGGTAGGATGACAAGGCAGAAATATTGTTCATAGCCAGTAGAGGCAGCAGGCAGAGATATGGTCAACACAGCCAATGCATTGATCCAGGCAGCAGGAAGAAACATGGTCCAAATAGTCCTGGGTCATTACAGGCAGCAATATAGTCAGCACAGTCAAAGTATTGGTCCAGGCAGTAGGAAGAAAGGTCCATAAAGTCCTGGGTCATTACAGGCAGCGATATGGTCAGCACAGCCAAAGTATTGGTCCAGGCAGCAGGAAGGATCATCAAGCTGAGGGCCAGGGAGACAGGGGTAGAGGCTTCTCCCACCCAAACTCCTCCGGGAAACCAGACCCTGTTCTGGGAACACAGAAAGCCAAACACTGGTTTTCTCTACTCAGAACACTTTCTGGAGCCCCTCATATATGTGAGACCCCTGTGCAATGTTGTATCTTGGCCTAGGCCAGGGGTGTCAAACTGGCGGCCCTCCAGCTGTTGCGGAACTACAAGTCCCATCACGCCTCTGCCTCTGAGAGTCATGTTTTTAACTGTCAGCCTTGCAATGCCTCATGGGAATTGTAGTTCCGCTACAGCTGGAGGGCAGCCAGTTTGACACCTGTGGCCTAGGCCAACAAGGCCCAGGCCTAGGGCGGCACTTTGCAGGGGGGCAGCACGAAAAGAGTCACCGTCGGCTTGCACTACACTTTTAGTCTTATGGGGTGGACTGGGCCAGGAGACAAACCGGTCTGGCACCCCATAAAGCAGTTGCACTTGCTGCCGGTATGATAATACTGGCAGGACCTCATTAGAGGGGGACAGCCCATACACATGTAGGGGACCCGGGCATCCCAAGGGGCCCAGGTGGTGGGCCCCAACCAATGAGTTGTTGTGCTGCCCCATAGCCAAACAGGAAGTGTGAGGAAATCTCTTAAGGAAATCTATTCCAATCCCCCAAGGCGCTCAGAACTAGTGTCCCCACTAGAAAATGTCAGGGCGGGTCTTAAATGGGAAGGGGTGTGGCCTTGACAGGAAAGGGTGGCTCATATTTAAATAAGGGGGGGTGCATGAGTTTAGTCAGGCCTAGGGCAGCACAAAACCTAAATACTCCACTGTCCCTGTGCACTAATGTATAAGGGCAAAAGATCAGTCCAAGTGGCAGGCAAAAACATGGTCGATTAACAGGCCAAGGTCATGCACGTGGAAGTCAGAAATGTGGTTTAAAATGGCAGGTAAAGACATCGTTGGTAAACAGGCCAGGGTCAGTTAACGTGGAAGTCAGAAACATGGTTTAAAACGGCAGGCAAAGACATTGTCAGTAAACAGGCCAGGGTCAGTTAACGTGGTAGCAAGCGTGCAATTGACTGGGACCGGACAAATGACTGTTACAGAAACGGACGGCAAAATTTGGTACAAAGACTGAAGGTGCAATTGACTGGGACCGGACAAATGGTTGCTACAGAAATGGACGGTAAAATTTGGTGTAAAGACTGAAGGTGCACGTACTGGAACCGGACAATTAGCTGGTACAAAAACGGACGGTGAACCTGACTAGAAAACGGGAATATGTAATCACGTGTCCC
>BLSH010464812.1:374553-387825 GCA_018402905.1 Glandirana rugosa
CCGGTACATATTAACAAGGGATAATGTTGCACGTGGAGTCGACTCACACTATCGGAGCGAATACTTTCTGGGACGGGTCCTTGCTGATAAATGAGAGCAGTAGTAATTTTTTCAATGTATTTGAAGTAGGTGAAGGATTGGTTTTCGGACGATCTTTGGCAACACACAAACAAATTATACATGGCCATGTGAAAAAGGTGAAATGCGGCTTTCTTATACCAAAACCGTGACTTTCAGGTAGATAAATAAAGTTGTCTTTTGATATAGATGGCAAAATAGGGGCAGGCTGGTATAATAGTTATCCACGTATAGGTGGTATCTTTTTCTAAAGAGGGGGTATGCCAGCTCCCAGCCAATGTTCCCACTGGTTCCAATATATGTGGGGCAATCACGGGCTGGAGTTGGGAGTCTTTACCTTTGTATATTCTGGCTCGATCGCACAACTTGTTAAGTTTTATGCCATACCTGGATCTCTTGCTGGGTATGTACTGTTTGAAATGAAGCCGGCCAGTGAAATGGATGAGGGACTCATCCACACAGATATTTTTATCTGGGATGAACACTTGGGCGAATGTCTGGGAAAAGGAATTAATTAGGGGGCGTATCTTATATAATTCATCGTGGCTGGGGTGATCTCGGGGAGGGCACTGCGAATTATCACTAAAATGGAAGAAACGCATTATCATGTTGTATATTGTCCTGGACATCACAGCTGAGTATATGGTGCATGTGGTGGATTGGGTGGGTGGACCAATACCCATGGAGTTAATTTTTATTGCGTAATCCCCATATTCAGTGTGAGGCCCAAAAATATTTTTAATTTGTCCAGTGTCAGACGTCGCCAATGGAACATGCAGGCATAAGATGAAGTGGGATTGGCAGCAATGAATTGTTCTGCATACAGATTGGTTTGGTCCACCATACTCTGTAGTATGGGGGTGAAAAACAAATAAAAGTAGTCCAATAGGGCAAAATTTGTAATGTCAACCTGCACAACTGGTTGTGCGGTGAAATTGGGCATTATTGCAGACCCTGAGTTGGCGGGCAACCATACGGGGTTTGCCAGGGCATCGGGAAGGAAGGACTGGGCCCGGGCCCGGATTAGGGTTCTTGGGGTTGGGGCGTGTAGTTCCAGTGCTAGTACTGGGCTCCTCTTCCTGGGGTCTGGTGCTGCTGGTGGTGGGCAGGTCTTCTGTTCTTGGTCCTAATCTTCTCATTCTTTTAGGAGGGTGGGCGGTTTCCTCAGCTGAATCAGACTCTGATGCACTGCCCTCTAATGGCTCATACTCCGAACCAGAATCGTTTGATAAGAGCCCCCCGCTGCTCTCATCATCCGACAAGTATTTCATACGCCTCCTCAGGGGTATATACTCTCTGAGACATGATAGTGGGCCTGGTGATTATACTGATGGCAGTACTGATGGGTGGCGGTATTGGTGGTGGACCTGCGTTTAGTGGTACCGGTGGCTGTACTGCTGGCTGGCCTGTGTGGCGGTACCGATGGCGGTACTGGTGGTGGATCTGGTGATATGGATGGCTGCCCTGATAGTGGATCTGTTTAGTGGTACTGGTGGCAGTACTGGGGGTTGGCCTGTGTGGTGATACGGATGGCTGTGCTGGCAGCGGATCTGTTTAGTGGTACCGGTGGTGGTACTGGTGGCTGGCCCATGTGGCGGTACTGGTGGCGGATCTGGTGATACAGATGGCTGTACTGGTAGCGGATCTGTTTAGTGGTACCAGTGGCTGGCCTGTGTGGTGATACGGATGGCTGTTCTGGTAGCGGACCTGTTTAGTGGTACCGGTGGTGGTACTGGTGGCTGGCCTGTGTGGCAGTACCGGTGGCGGAACTGTGTAGCGGTACCAATGGCTGTACTTGTGGTGACAGATGGGCTGTGTTACAGATGGGCTGTGTGACAGATCCAAATGGTACTGGTGACAGGTCCTCTTTATTGGGGGGTGTGTTGTGCACAATACAGTTGACAATAGACAGACACTAAAACTCACTGATCCCTGCTCTGCTCTCTCCTCACACGATTGGTGTGTGAGGAGAAAAAGCAGGGATCACATAGTGACTTTTTTTTGTTTACATTTATGACCGGCTGTGATTGGAAATTTTATTGGCTGTTTACAGATCGGGAAAGCGATCACGTGTGCGCTCCTCCGGGGGCGCGCACTGTAGGCACTTGCGGTGCGCTGCCGCTTACCAGAATTCTGTGATCGGCTGTGTCTTATACACAGCCGATCATACGGTAAACAGCCAATTTAACTGGCAGTTTCCCATGATCGGTAACGGTGCGCGCTAGCGGCTTATCCTGAGGGCATCAATAGACGCCCATTCAGGATAATGAACTCCCCGCCATTTGTCAATAGGCCGGGCGGGAAGTGGTTAATAAACTACTATAAAAACTTGTGCAGCGTGTTTATTTTTGACATTTTCCTTTTAGGTGAATGGGTAGAGGTACAATGTACCCATACTCATTCACATATGGTGGGGGGGCGGGATCTGGGGGGCCCCCTTGTTAAAGGGGGCTTCCAGATTCCGATATGCCCCCGCCCGTAGACCCCGTCAACCAACGGCCAGGGTTGTCGGGAAGGGGCTCATCAACAAGGTGCTTTGGCGTGGGGGGCGCAAAGCACCCACCCCCCCCCCCCCATGTTGAGGCCTTGCTCGCCCCCCTTACCTGCTAGGCTGCGTGCTTGGATAAGGGTCTGGTATGGATTTTGGGGGGTAACCTCACTCAAAAATGTTTTTTTCATTTTTGCGGGGGTTCCCCTTCAAGATCCTTAGCATACAAGGCACACCACAAGTCAGATCATCATGATCCGACTTCTGGTGCGACTTCTATTCAAATCAATGGGCTCCCATAGGGAACCATTGATTTTGAATAGAGGCAGAGAAACGCCTGACAAGGCTTAACGCTGTGTATACAACGTTAAGCCGCATTTCTGAGAATTTTGCCAGCAATAACAACTCTAGCGCTGTAGCTTCAGAATGCGCTGGTCGTGGGTTTTTATTACAGCTTAAAAACGCCTATGCCACTTACTGCTCAAAAACATCAGTGTGTGTGTATGAGGCCATTGAATAACATGGAGAGGCATTTTTAAGCTGTAAAAACAGCTCAAAGTAGTGGCTGTAAAGACACCCTTGTATATGAAGCCTTACTTGAAAACAATACACACTTGCATCATGGTAGGAGAAATACAGCTAACCTGAAGAAGATCTCAAAAGATCACAACCAGGGGTTGATGGAAAGGAGAGGCTGTCACAATGGTAGAACCAGACCCACCAGTTATCAAGGTGGGCACCTGGAGTACTGAAGGGTCAGCCACAACGTGTTTAACCACTTGACCACTGGGCACTTATACCTTACTTCCTAACCAGACCAATTTTCAGCTTTCAGTGCTTTCACACTTTGAATGGCAATTACTCAGTCACACAACAATGTACCTATATGATTTTTTTGTCCTTTTTTCCCCACAAATAGAGATTTCTTTTGATGGTATTTAATCACTACTGGGTATTTTATTTTTTGCACTAGAAATTAACTTGTTGCCGACCAGCTGCCACAGTTGTACTGTGCCAGGTCAGTTCGGCTGCACAAACCACATTATACATCAGTTGCGCGCGCGCTCCCGCTGTCCCCGCGATGACCGGATTCGTTCCAGAGCCGATAAGTCTCCAGACAACCCTTTTCGGTTTCAGCGCGGGGAGAGACAGCATCAACTGTGAGTACACAACACCCCACTGACACCAGTACACATTAGGCACACAATTAACCCCTTGATCGCCCCCTGATAGCCCCTCCCTCCAGTTAACCCCTTCACCCGTGTCACTGTGTCACTTAGTGCAGTGATCAGATTTTTTACTGATCACTATACTTGTGTCACTTGTGACACTAAATCACCTTAGGTTAGGTAGTGGTAGGTAGTATATAAGTCTACTAAAAGAAGATTGACAGGTGTGGTGTCACCTTAATAGGTTCACTTAGTTGTGCCACTCACCAGGATCAGTGTCCCTCACCTTAGCCGTAACAAACATCTATAATATAATAAACCAATATATGTGGTAACAGTGGGTAGGTACCCAAGGTGGTTTGATTGAGTGTGACTCTGCACTGTACAGCTACACCCATACCGGGGTACCCCAGAAGGACATTACAGTTATCCAGTACCCCCCAATTTTGGGGGCAGCGCTCTTGCCCGCTCATCCCCTTGTGCGTCCGGACGCTGTTTTTAACTGTTGTCGTCTACCCTTGTGTGTGATCCTTAGTGTGTCTTCTTTACAGCCTGAGGGTCCATTGGACCCCATACGGGCCTAGTGGTGTACCTTTTGTTCATCAGTATTTTGATAATTTTAACTGATGATAATATTAAATCAATTTTTTATTCTTTCAACTGCTGGGGTCCTTGCCCATCCCCCACCATGTAGCCTCTCCGTCCAGGTGCTCTCACAGGGACATTTCTTGTTTTGGTTTGTAGGTAGTAGTAGGCCCAGGTGCCCCCCCCCCCCAAACCCCCCTAATAAAAGTTTTAACCCCTTGATCATCCCCTATCACCAGTGATCACTGTATTAGTGTCATGGTTGACGCTACTTAGTTTTTTTTTATTTCGTCAGGGTACCCGCCGTATCTACCTAATAAAGGTATGCCCGGTGGGTGACATCACTTACATTTCAGCATCAGTTAGGGTCAGTGTAAATACCAGGCGGGGTCAGATTAGTCAGGTTCTCTAACACGCGCACACACACACTAGATAGGTCCATTACTAGTATAGTATCTGAACGGATCAATATCTGTTATCTGATCAGATCTATACTAGCGTCCCCAGTACTTTAGTGTTCCAAAAAAACGCGGTGTTAGCAGGATCAGCCCAGACACCTGCTAGCACCTGCGTTTAGCTCCTCTGCCAAGCCCAGCCCACCCAAGTGCAGTATCAAATAGATCACTGACACTTACGAAACGCAACACACATAACTGCAGTGTTCGCAGAGTCACGCCTGATCCCTGAAAACACTAACAGTTATTTTGGTAGCGATTGAAGCAGGCTCTGACAACCGGGTGCTCTTTTGCCTGTGAGTCGCACTAGTTATACCGATAAATTTAGAGGCCAAAATGTCCAATCAGAGGTACACTAGTGAAATGGCCTACACTTTGCTGAGCATGACAGATGAGAGCGAAGGGGAAGCCTCACTGCCAAAATCAGGCTAAGTATAAGAACCTGCAGAGAGCAGGTACCCAATCCCGTTCTACTGTTGTTGTCTACTGTTGTTGAGGTGCAAGAATCGCAGGGCCCTCGTATGGAGCAGAGAGCCAGTACTAGTGCCGCTCATCCTTCTGGTGAACTGGCAAGCACCAGTGGCCTAGTACACCCTGGTCATAGACAAACCAGCACTGTAGTAACACTTGGTGACGTGGTGAGTCCCATAAACACAGTTCAAGCTGGTGCAGTGGCTAGCAGAAGTAGCGTCCCGCAGCCACGAGAAGACAAAGACAGGCCCGCAGAGCCCATAGTGCCCTTCCCACTGCATATGCTAACCCTGATTGCCAGCCCATCACTTCTGCAGCGCCCGTACTTCCCCCATTCACTAGCCAACCCGGCATTCAGGTGGACACAGTTGATTTTGCGTCACTTGATTTTTATTCACTGTTTTTCACAGAAAATCTCTATAGCTCTATTGTGGACCAAAGCAATTTGTATGGTGGTCAATTCATCCGCACTAATCCCCAATTGTCACTTGCCAGAGACTGGAAACCTATTACAGTTCCAGAATTTAAGACCTTTCTGGGCCTTTCCCTCCTCATGGGCAGGGGTGAAGCCAAGGGAAAGGAAAGACAGATTCTGGTGGTAGGGGACTCAATTCTCAGAAACACAGAGAGGACAATCTGTCGCAAAGACCTGAAGCACCAAACTATATGTTGTTTACCTGGGGTTCGGGTTTGGCACATCACGGATCTGGTGGACAGATTACTGGGAAGGGCTGGGGAAGACCCAGCTGTCATGGTGCATGTTGGCACCAATGACAAAGTCAGAGAAAGATGGAGTGTCCTAAAAAATTTTTTTTAGGAACTTAGGAGCTAAATTGAGGATTAGGACCTCAAGGTAGTATTCTCGGAAATACTACCGGTACCTCGAGCCACGCCAAAGAGGCAGCGAGAGATTAGGGAAGTTAACAAGTGGCTGAGGAACTGGTGTAAAAAGGAGGGGTTTGGGTTCATGGAGAACTGGGCCGACTTCTCAATCGGTTACCAGCTCTTTAGCAGGGACGGACTGCACCTAAATGGGGAAGGTGCAGATCATTAGGTTATGAAGATGGCCAACAAGTTAGAGGGACTTTTAAATTAGGCAATGGGGGGGGGGGGGGTTGGTCCAGTTTTAGAAATAGCAAGAGTGGAACATATTTCAAAGGGTAGTATTGGGGGCAGCAGGGGTAGGCTGACTAAAGCATCTAAACCCCAGGTAGGAATAGTAACAAGTCCTATATGCAAACGGTGAATACAGCAGGAGTCCAGACAAAACTACGTGGCTTGTTCACTAATGCTAGGAGTCTGGCAGAGAACTAGAGCTGCTACTGTATGATGAGGATTTAGATTTTGTGGGAATTCCAGAGACTTGGTTCAACAGCTCTCATGATTGGCTGGCAATCATTCAGGGGTATTTCCTATATTGCAGGGATAGGGAGGGCAAAAAATGGAGAGGGGTATGCCTGTGTATAAAAAATTATGTAAAAGTAAATTTGAGGGACGGCATCACTAATGGATCAAGGGATCACAGTTTGGAATAGCGGCAAGGATGGAAAGTGTCATTATAATGGGGGATTTTAATTATCCAGACATAGACAGGGCGGAAGGTGCTGCGCACTCAACTAAGGCTCGCCATTTCCTAAATGTCTTGCAGGACAATTCCATGAGTCAGATGGTAAATGCACCTACAAGAAACAAAGCATTACTAGACCTTCTGATTACTAACAACACAGACCTGATCACAGATGTGGAAACAAGGGGCAATGTAGGAAACAGCGATCACAGGTCAATTCGTTTCAGTATCAATCACACAAATAGGTAACATAAGGGTAATACAAAAACACTGAATTTTAAGAGAGCCAACTTCCATAAACTACACTCCTTGCTGGAAGATGTTAGTTGGAATAAAATTCTAGGAACAATGAACACGGAGGAAAAATGGGAGTGTTTCAAGAACATATTAACCACTTCAGCCCCGGAAGGATTTCACACTTTAGGACCAGAGCACTTTTTGCGATCTGGCACTGGGTCGCTTTAACTGACAATTGCGCAGTTGTGCGACATTGTACCCAAACAAAATTTGTGTCTTTTTTTTCCCACAAATAGAGCTTTCTTTTGGTGGTATTGGATCCCCTTTGCATCATTTCTGATCACCGCTATAAACAAAAGAAGAGTGACAATTTTGCAAAAAAACACACATTTCTTACTTTTTGCTAAAATACAAATCCAAAAAAAAAAAATATAAAAAAACATTTTTTTTCATCAGTTTTGGCCGATTTATATTCTTCCTCATATTTTTGGTAAAAAAAATCTCAATATGCGTTTATTGATTGCTTTCCACAAAAGTTGTCGCGTTTACAAACCATGAGAATTAATTTATGGGGTTTTTATTTATTTTTTACTAGTAATGGCGGCGATCTGCGATTTTTATCGGTACTGCGATATTGCAGCGGACATGTCAGACCATTTTTACACTTATTTGGGACCATTGGCATTTACACAGCGATCAGTGCTATAAAATGCACTTATTACTGTGTAAATGCCATTGGCAGTGAAGGGGTTAACTGTGTTCCCTGGGTGTGTTCTAACTGTATGGGGGCTGGGCTGGCAGGGGGAGGGGAGTGATCACGGCTTCCATACACAGGAAGCCTGTGATCACAGCCCTTCCCCCTCTGTCAGAACGGAGATCCGTGTTTACTTACATGGACCTCCGTTATTTCACTGCGGGGGGGCCATCGTGGGTAGCCGGCGGCGATCGAGTCTGCCCTACCCGCTCACAGTGTGGGATCTCGCAGCCGCCGTCATATGACGGCTGTTTCGATATCGTGCCATCTTGACCCCGTCAGACTGCGGTCAGCGGTCGGCAAGTGGTTAAACAAAGGTATTAGCCAGTGCATCCCAATGGGAAATAAATTTAAAAGAGTTAACAAAAGGCCAGGGTGGCTTAACTCTGACGTAAAAGTACATATAAAAGCAAAGGAGAAGGCCTTCAAAAAATACAAGTCTTATGGGTCACTATTAGCATTCCATCTTTACAAGGTATGCAATAAGAAATGTGAGGGTGCAATCAGGGCAGCCAAGATAGAACATGAAAGACACATAGCAGAGGAGAGTAAAAAGAATCCCAAGAAATTCTTTAAGTATATAAATATTAAGAGAGGGAGGTCAGATCATATAGGCCCCATAAAGAATGATGAAGGGAATCTGGTTACAACGGATGGAGAGAAGGCAAAGGTTTTAAATGTATTCTTCTCCTCAGTATTCAGGAGGGAAAGGGGGGCTCCAGTATCCAAAACTACAATGTTGGTCCTCACGACACGTCACAGGAAGCACCCTCATGGCTAACTGAGGATAGAGTTAGGAATAGACTTGAAAAACTTAATGTTAATAAGTCACCAGGACCAGATGGTTTGAGGGTCCTTGAGGAACTCAGTCAAGTAATTGCCAGACCATTGTTCCTAATTTTTTCGGACAGTCTACTGACTGGTATGGTACCAGTTGATTGGAGAAAAGCCAATGTAGCACCAATATATAAAAAAAGGACCAAGATATATCCCTGGGAACTACAGGCCAGTTAGCTTAACATCAATAATATGCAAGCTCTTGGAGGGAATGATAAGGGATTATATACAGGATTTTTATAATGAAAACTGTATCATTAGCAGTAATCAGCGCAGTTTCATGAAGAATCGTTCATGCCAAACCAATCTACTGACCATCTATGAGGAGGTGAGCTGCCATCTAGATAAAGGAAGGCCTGTAGATATGTTGTATCTAGATTTAGCAAAGTCATTCGATACAGTTCCCCTTAAACGCTTACTGTACAAATTAAGGTCTGTCGGCATGAATCATAGGGTGAGTACATGGATTGAAAACTGGCTACAGGGGCGAGTCCAGAGGGTGGGGATAAATGGGAAGTACTCCAAATGGTCCGGTGTGGAAAGTGGGGCTCCCCAAGGTTCTGTCCTGGGACCAATCCTATTTAATGTATTCATAAACAATCTGGAGGGTGGGATAAACAGCTCAACCTCAATATTTGCAGATGATACCAAGCCAAGCAGGGCAATAATTTCTCCACAGGATGTGGAAACCTTGCAAGAAGATCTGAACAAATTAATGGGCTGGGCATTTACATGGCAAATGAGGTTTAATGTAGAAAAATGTAAAATAATTGGGTGCCAAAAATATTAAAGCGGTAGTAAACCCACCTGATAAAAAAAAAAAAAAACAATCCTGCAAGACAATAGCATAATATGTTGCATTGCATACTAACATATTATGAAATACTTACCTTAGAACGAAGGCCCCCGATGCCCGAGTCAGTCAGCGCTATGGGCGCTATGGACGCTGACATGATGGTCCTCTTCTTTCTTCCGGGTACGTGGCTCCGGGGCAGGGAGTGGCCGGAGCCGCGTGACCTCACTCCCGCACATGCGCGCGGGAGCTCTTCGTTCCGGCAGCCAGCTCTGATTTGCCGGCCGCCTCGGCCGGATCATCAGATCGCATGCGCCGCTAATGTCAGCGGCTGCATGCAGGGCGAATATCTCCTAAACCATGTAGGTTTAGGAGATATTTATTTTACCTACAGGTAAGCCTTATTATAGGCTTACCTGTAGGTAAAAACAGTAGTGAGGGGTTTACTACCGCTTTAATGCAATCTACTCACTAGGTGGAGAACCTCTGGGGGAATCTAGGATGGAAAAGGACCTGGGGGTCTCAGGTTCAGCAGCAATGGCATGCATCAGGGGCGTTACTAGGTGGGAAAAAGACCAGGGGCTGCAGCCCGAAGAAATGCAGCGAGCCGTGTCAAAAACGGGGGTGGTTTAAAATAATAGTGGGCGTGGCTTAAAGGGTGTGGTTCAAGGGGGTGTGGTTCGAGTCTCAGATGAGCGAGAGTTTGAGGAAGGAAGAAAGAAAGAGATAAGGAGGGAAGGAGAGAGAAGAGGAGGAAAGAAAGAGGGATGGAGGGACAGCAGGCCCAGATCCTACACCACAATAGCAATATTTGTATTCCAGAAAGTTTAACAATCAGCAGATAAAGATACACCATACACCTGCTGTTAGCAGTATATAGAAAGAGTCAAGGGCGGGACTTTGAATGAAGTGCCCGATGGGAAAAAGACAAATTTGAAAAAAGTTCATTTATTTTCAATAATTCATAATCCATAAATTCATAAAAAGTTCATAATAGAAAAAATACCTGCATACTATCGATCATTCTGAACCCTCACATTGAAGAAGGGCTGAATGATTTAATAAGTTAAACATAATTATACAAAAGAAATTTGCATTAACAGTCCATACAGTCAATAAATACATAGTAATGGCATAATTCACAGTAGGTTGGTAAAAAGGAGACATAACAAAAAACACGACATATGTTGGCTTGACGCGTTTCGTGACTTTAGGTCACTCGTCAGGAGCAAGTGTGTTGTGCGTCTGCAATAAAATATAGAAATGCAAGATACATCTACAAGGTTGTAATACAAAAAATTGTTGACATGGGAACAACAAAGTGTGCCCCATATATAACTTACAGGACTCCACGCTGAGACAGCCGCGGCACCGGGAGCCAGATCCACCCCGGGTAGGGACCGCCTAGCCCGGGAGCTGAGATGGGACGCCTCGCACCAGACCACAGGACATACATTATACATTATATACAGTATCTCACAAAAGTGAGTACACCCCTCACATTTTTGTAAATATTTTATTATATCTTTTCATGTTACAACACTGAAGAAATTACACTAATGTAAAGTAGTGAGTGTACAGCCTGTATAACAGTTGTGACTGTATGCGAGGCGAAGTGGTAGACGAATGCTACCTGTCGCCTCGTATGCTTTTATGTGGACTGGATTAAACAGAGTTCGGTCCGGATTTTACCAGCCACCATGGCAGGGCTGGTTCTGGTCCAGAGTTTGTGGTCCACTGGAGTCCACCAGCAGGTGGCTTAAATAATCAGGAAGAGATCTCACTTGAGCTCTGACCTGGAACTCAGAGAGGGATCTGAGGGAGCTCTGTGTCTGGACTTTAAAAGACAAGGTTTGCATTTTGGCTTATGTTTTGTGGGTGTCGTGGGCCAGCCCCACACCATATAGTGAGGAAACTATACTGTTTAGTTTAGCGCAAGATGGCAAGGACTTATTTTCTGTTCTGTTTGATTTTAACCTGCAAATCTTTTACCAATAAACCTGGCAAGCTGCCAGATTTTAAAGAAAGTTGCCTGCACGCTGACTATTTTCCTCAGCAAAGGTGATCCCCACAAGCTAATCTCCCACATGGTGTAAATTTGCTGCCCCCTCAAAATAACTCAACACACAGCCATTAATGTCTAAACCGCTGGTACCAGTCATGTGACTTGTTAGTGTTACAAGGTCTCAGGGGTGAATGGGGAGCAGGTGTGTTAAATTTGGTGTTATCACTCTCACTCTCTCTATTCTTCATCAATGTTGGCCAAAATTTATACTGCTACATATCTTTGGTAAATATAACCCAAATAAGTGCATATTATTTGGTATTTGTGAAAGTTATAGCGTCTACAAGCTTTGGTGCTTATCATTGAAAATTGATCACACCTGATGTACTAACGGCCTATCTCATTTCTTGAGACCCCAACAAGCCAGGAAAGTACAAATACCCCCCACCCAAATTACACATTTTAAAAAGTAGACAGTTGTCATTTTTTCCCACAATTATTTGCAAAATGAAGATTTTTTTTTTCTTTTTTTCACAAAATTGTCATAACAGGATATTTCTCACACACAGCATATGCATTCTTGCAACTACACCCCAACACACATTCTACTACTCGTCCTGAGTATGGCGATACCACATGGGAGAGAGTACTCGTATATGAAAGACAGGTGAGCAGCGCTCAGCAGGAAAGAGGAGCTATAGGCATGAAAGGTGAAGTCCCAGATCCACAGGCTGGGTGCTCAGAATACAGATGTCCTCCTCACGTCACAAAACCATGTATATATACAGATAGCTGGCACTCCATCTCATACAAAAGATTTATTCAAGGTGCATAAGAGTACAAAAAACAGACGCGTTTCGCCGCCAAGTGCTTTGGCAGTGACCAAGGCCCTTGACGCCAAAACGCGTCTATTTTTTTGTACTCTTATGCACCTTGAATAAATCTTTTGTATGAGACGGAGTGCCATATTTATACCACATGGGAGAAACTTTTACACAGCCTGGTCACATACAGAGGCCCAACATGCAAAGAGCACCGTAAGGCATGCTAGGGACATAAATTACACATATAATTTCTACACCTCTTACACTCTTGAAGGTCCTGGAGCACGAGGACAATGGAAACACCCAAAAAAATGACCCCATTTTGGAAAGAAAATACCCCAACGTATACTCTATGAGGAAAAATGAGTCTTTTGAACATGTCATTTTTTCCCACAAGTCTTCCAAAAACGTGGAAAGAAAATGAAAACGCTTTTATTTTTACACAAAGTTGTCCATTTATAAGATATTTCTAACACATAGCATGTACATAACAAAAATGACACCCCAAAATATATTCTGCTATTCGTTCTGAGTATGGTGATACCACATGTGTGAGACTTTTCCACAGCCTGATCACATACAGAGGCCCAACATGCAGGGAGCACCGTCAGAAGTTCTAGGGTCATACATTTCAAATCTAATTTGATTACCTATTACACTTTTGTGAGGCACTGATGGGTACTGTAGTGGCATGGATGAGTACTGATGTGGCACAGATGAGCACTGATGCGGCATGGATATGGCATGGATGATCACTGATGTGGCACAGATGAGCCATGGATGGGGATGGATAAACATGAATGAGGATGGATGAGCCAGGGATGGAGCATGGATGTGGATGGATGAGCCAGGGATGGAGCATGGATGTGGATGGATGAGCCAGGGATGGAACATGGAGGTGGACGGATGAGCCAGGGATGGAGCATGGATGCGGACGAATGAGCCAGGGATGGAGCATGGATGTGGACGGATGAGCCAGGGATGGAGCATGGATGTGGATGGATGAGCC
>BLSH010464812.1:392963-403375 GCA_018402905.1 Glandirana rugosa
ATCCTACATCCCGTCACATGTCTCCAGCCATCCTACATCCCGTCACATGTCTCCAGCCATCCTACATCCCGTCACATGTCTCCAGCCATCATACATCCCATCGCATGTCTCCAACCATCGTACATACCGACCTCTGTACACTGCCCTACATCCTACCGACCTCTGTACACTGCCCTACATCCTACCGACCTCTGTACACTGCCCTACATCCTACCGACCTCTGTATGCCTCCCTGCATCCTGCCGAGTTCTGTACGCCTCCCTACATGCTACTGACCTCTGTACGCCACCCTATATCCTACCCACCTCTGTACACCGCCCTACATCCTAACCGACCTCTGTCCCCTGCCCTACATCCTACCAACTTCTGTCCGCCACCCTACATTCTACCAACCTCTGTCCATCGCCCTACATCCTACCTACCTCTGTGCACTGCCCTACATATTACTGACCTCTGTACACTGCCCTACCTACTATTGACCTCTGTACACTGCCCTACCTACTACTGACCTCTGTACACTGCCCTTCATCCTACTGACCTCTGTACACTGCCCTGCATCCTACTGATCCCTGTACACTGCCCTACATCCTACTGACCTCTGTACACTGCCCTACATCCTACTGACCCCTGTGCACTGCCTTACACCCTATTGACCCCTGTACACTGCCCTACCCACTACTGACCTCTGTACACTGCCCTACATCCTACTGACCCCTGTGCAATGCCATACCCACTACTGACCTCTGTACACTACCTTTTATACTACTGACCCCTGTACACTGCCCTTCATACTACTGACCCCTGTACACTGCCCTACATACTACTGACCTCTGTACACTGCCCTACATACTACTGACCTCTGCACACTGTCCTACATCCTACTGACCCCTGTACACTGCCCTACATACTACTGGCCTCTGTACACTGCCCTACATACTACTGACCCCTGTATACTGCCCTGCATCCTACTGACCCCTCTACACTGCCTTATATCCTACTGACCTCTGTACACTGTCCTACATCCTACTGACCCCTGTACACTGCCCTACATCCTACTGACCCCTGTACACTGCTCTACATACTACTGACCCCTGTACATTGCCCTACATCCTACTAAAACCTGTACACTGCCCTACATCCTACTAACCCCTGTACACTGTTCTACATACTACTGGCCTCTGTACACTGCCCTGCATCCTACTGACCTCTGTACACTGCCCTGCATCCTACTAACCCCCGTACACTGTTCTACATCCTACTGACTCTTGTACACTGCCCTACATGCTACTGACCTCTGTACACTGTCCTACATCCTACTGACCCCTGTATACTGCCCTACATACTACTGACCCCTGTACACAGGGCAGTAATCAGAAATTTTGGGGCCCCTTACACAGCTTTAGACCTGCCCCCCCCCCACCTGACCACCAACATTCCCCAGGACCTGCCCACTGGCCATCCCACCACATCCACGCACTGGCCAGGGGTGTACACATTTTGCAGCCGCAGTAGGAATTATACACCCTGTCACACTTGCCAGGTGTAGCCTGCCAAGCATGACCCATTCAAGTGAAGTGAAGTGTGCAATGCATGCTACTAAAACCTGTACACTGCCCTACATCCTACTAACCCCTGTACACTGTTCTACATACTACTGACCTCTGTACACTGCCCTACATCCTACTGACCTCTGTACACTGCCCTGCATCCTACTAACCCCTGTACACTGCTCTACATCCTACTGACTCTTGTACACTGCCCTACATGCTACTGACCTCTGTACACTGTCCTACATCCTACTGACCCCTGTATACTGCCCTACATACTACTGACCCCTGTGCACAGGGCAGTAATCAGAAATTTTTGGGGCCCCTTACACAGCTTTAGACCTGGCCCCCCCCCATCTGACCACCAACATTCCCCAGGACCCGCCCACTGGCCATCCCACCACATCCACCCACTGGCCAGGGGTGTACACATTTTGCAGCCGCAGTAGGAATTATACACCCTGTCACACTTGCCAGGTGTAGCCTGCCAAGCATGACCCATTCAAGTGAAGTGAAGTGTGCAATGCATGCTACTAAAACCTGTACACTGCCCTACATCCTACTAACCCCTATACACTGTTCTACATACTACTGACCTCTGTACACTGCCCTACATCCTACTGACCTCTGTACACTGCCCTGCACCCTACTAACCCCTGTACACTGCTCTACATCCTACTGACTCTTGTACACTGCCCTACATGCTACTGACCTCTGTACACTGTCCTACATCCTACTGACCCCTGTATACTGCCCTACATACTACTGACCCCTGTACACAGGGCAGTAATCAGAAATTTTGGGGCCCCTTACACAGCTTTAGACCTGGGCCCCCCCCCATCTGACCACCAACATTCCCCAGGACCCGCCCACTGGCCATCCCACCACATCCACCCACTGGCCAGGGGTGTACACATTTTGCAGCCGCAGTAGGAATTATACACCCTGTCACACTTGCCAGGTGTAGCCTGCCAAGCATGACCCATTCAAGTGAAGTGAAGTGTGCAATGCATGCTAGTGTGGGTTTCAAGGGGTTAAAAAAAGTGCACAGGCAGCACAGCCTCAACCGATGCTTGCAATAAGACCTCATGCCGAACCATAGGTGCTGGAGATCCCAAACTTGGACCAGTTGTGGTCCAGGGGGGCCTCTCCATGTGACCCAAGTTTGGTATTTTTATCGATTGTGGTTCGGGAGAACGTTGTCCCCAGACCGGGTGCCCCTCCCATAGACTCCAATGTTAAAGAGGAAGTAAACCCCAATGCTTTTTACTTCCTCTTTATTACCCTGCAATGTAAATGCATAATGGGCTAGCATGCATCGCATATTAGCCCATTATGTGGCACTTACCTGCATTGGAAGCCCGCAATGTCCCTGCTCCAGGCCACGTCCATCTTCTGCCCCTCTTCCTTCTGGGGCCGCGAACTCCAGCTCTGAGTCAAGTAACGTCACTCCCGCGCGCCAGGCACGGCACAATCTCAGTGAAGAAACGACACGGAGGCCCTTTCTTCACTGCACATATGCCCGATGATATCGGCACATGACAGTACACTGTATATCTCCTAAACCGTGCAGGTTTAGGATATATGCAGGGAACCTACAGGTAAGCCTTATTATAGGCTTACCTGTAGGTTAAAGTGGTTGTCCAGGGTTGAGTCCAAAATTCACCTGACAATTGCCGGCCCAAATGTGGACCAGTTGTGGTTCAGGGGGCCCTGTCCATGTGACCCAAGTTTGGTATTTTTATTGCCTATGGTTCGGGAGAATGGTGTCCCCAAACCGGGTGCCCCCTCCACTCCAATGTTAAGTCCAAAATTCACCTCACAATTGTGGGGACCTGGTACGGCCGAGCTATAGGTGCTGGAGATTCCAAATTTGAACCAGTTGTGATCCAGGGGGACCTCTCCATGTGATCCAAGTTTTGTATTTTTATCGCCTATGGTTCTGGAGAACGGTGTCACCAAACTGGGTGTCCCCTCTCATAGACTCCATTGTTAAGTCCGAAATTCACCCAACAATTGCCGGTCAATGACTGGTCCCTTTGAGGACCCCGTATGACCGAACCATAGGTGCTGGAGGTCCCAAACCTGGACCAATTATTGCCAGGGGGGCTCTCTCTATGTGACCTAAGTTTGGTATTTTTATCAGCTATAGTTCGGGAGAACGGTGTCCCCAAACCCGGTGACCCCTCCCATAGACTCCAATGTTAAAGACTGCTAAAGTCTTTGTTGTAAGGGCCCCTTGAGACACTGGGGCCCCTTACAACAGTACTGCCTGTACCCCCCTGATGGCGGCCCTGCCTGTACATTGCCCTACCCACTACTGACCTCTGAACACTGCCCTACCTGCTACTGACTTCTGTACACTGCCCTACCTACTACTGACCCCTGTACACTGCCCTTCATACTACTGAGCCCTGGACACCGTCCTACAAACTACTTGCACTGGCCAGAAATTAGAGCAGGTAACCAGGCCTGAAATTATTAAAAAAAAATCAGCCTGCAGTACCAGATGTTCTGCTTTCATGATGAAATCCGGCATCAGACTCGTGGGAGTAACCAACTGCTCCCCAGACATGAAAAAAAATGTGAATGAAAGCTAATGCAGAGTTTCTCACTGACGCTAACTTAGGGTAAGTTTATATTTTTACAGTGATAATAGTTTTAGTAGATTTTTCTAGGGTGTTAATGCTGTCTTTACATTTTATTGGGGGGCTTGCTAGTTAATTTATTTTTAAAAAAGAGAGCGCTACACCCCAGTGATCTTTGATCTCTTCAATGTTGTCCAGGTAGATCTCCATCTCTCAAAGGTTGCCTACCCCTTCCCTAGAGAATAAAATAGTGGTAGTTCCAATTTTTTATGTCACACGATATTATCGCAAAGGCCTAGGAAAAGCAACATTCCAGTAAAAAACACACCGAAGTTAATCTTAGGGGGCACAAATACAAAATAATATATAATAAAATTATAATTTGCATGCACCCATGAAATGGCGACAAACTTCAGCACCCTATATTTTCCATAGGCGATGCTTAAAAAGTACCCTATAGATCATCAATTTAGAGTTACAGAGGAGGTCTGGTGTTAGAATTATTGCTCTCATTCTAGCGTGCATGGTGATATGTAACACGTGTATCGCAATTGACATTTCAGGCGTAGGCGCCCTGACTCGTGTTTGTAAGTGCGTATACAGTATCTCACAAAAGTGAGTACACCCCTCACATTTTGGTAAACATTTTATTATATCTTTTCATGTGACAACACTGAAGAAATGACACTTTGCTACAATGTAAAGTAGTGAGTGTACAGCTTGTATAACAGTCTAAATGTACTGTCCCCTCAAAATAACTCAACACACAGCCATTAATGTCTAAACCACTAGCAACAAAAGTGAGTACACCCCTAAGTGAAAATGTCCAAGTTGAGCCAAATCAGCCATTTTCCCTCCCTGGTGTCATGTGACTCGTTAGTATTACAAGGTTTCAGGTGTGAATGGGGAGCAGGTGTGTTAAAGTTGGTGTTATCGCTCTAACTCTCTCATACTGGTCACTGGAAGTTCAACATGGCGCCTCATAGGAAAGAACTCTCTGAGGATCTGGAAAAAATAATTGTTGCTCTACATAAAGATTGTCTAGGCTATAAGAAGATTGCCAAGACCCTGAAACTGAGCTGCAGCACGGTGGCCAAGACCATACAGTGGTTTAACAGGACAGGTTCCACTCAGAATAGGCCTCGCCATGGACAACCAAAGTAGTTGAGTGCTTGTGCTCAGCATCATATCCAGAGTTTGTCTTTGGGAAATAGATGTATGAGTGCTGCCAGCATTGTTGCAGAGGTTGAAGGGGTGGGGGGTCAGCCTGTCAGTGCTCAGACTATACGCTGCACACTGCATCAAATTGGTCTGCATGGCTGTTGTCCCAGAAGGAAGCCTCTTCTAAAGATGATGCACAAGAAAGCTGCACACAGTTTGCTGAAGACAAGCAGACTAAGGACATGGATTACTGGAACCATGTCCTGTGGTCTGATGAGACCAAGATAAACGTATTTGATTCCGATGGTGTCAAACGTGTGTGGCAGCAACCAGGTGAGGAGTACAAAGACAAGTGTGTCTTGCCTACAGTCAAGCATGGTGGTGGGAGTGTCATGGTCTGGGGCTGCATGAGTGCTGCCAGCACTAGGGAGCTACAGTTCATTGAGGGAACCATGAATGCCAACATTTACTGTGACATACTGAACAGAGCATGACCCCCTCCTTTCGGAGACTGGTGTGCAGGGCAATATTCCAACATGATAACAACCCCAAAGACACCTCCAAGATGACCATTGCCTTGCTAAAGAATCTGAGGGTAAAGGTGATAGATTGGCCAAGCATGTCTCCAGACCTAAATCCTGTTGAGCATCTGTGGGGCATCCTCAAATGGAAGGTGGAGGAGCGCAAGGTCTCTAACATCCACCAGCTCAGTGATGTCGTCATGGAGAAATGGAAGAGGACTCCAGTGGCAACCTGTGAAGCTCTGGTGAACTTCATGCCCAAGAGTGTTAAGGCAGTGCTAGAAAATAATCGTGGCCAAACAAAATATTGACACTTTGGGCCCAATTTGGACATTTTCACTTAGGGGTGTACTCACTTTTGTTGCCAGCGGTTTAGACATTAATGGCTGTGTGTTGTGTTATTTTGAGGGGACAGCAAATTTACACTGTTATACAAGCTGTACACTCACTACTTTACATTGTAGCAAAGTGTAATTTCTTTAGTGTTGTCACATGAAAAGAAATAAAACATTTACAAAAATGTGAGGGGTGTACTCACTTATGTGAGATACTGTATGTAGAGGTCGGGGCCTCAGTTTTTTTTGGAGGGGGATTTTATGTGCTTTGGTGTAACTTTAATTTTTTACAATAAAAGTGATTGTAAAGTCTCAGTTTTTTTTCCCTTTAAAGAATAACAAACATGTTATACTTACCTCCTTTGTTGCAGTGGTTTTACACAGAGCAGCCTGGATCCTCCTGTTCTTGAGTCCCTCTTCGGCTCTCTGGGCCCCTCCCTCCTGTTGAGTGCCCCCACAGCAAGCAGCTGAGTCACAGCTCCATGTATCGATTCAGGCACAGAGCCCCGACCCGGCCCTGCTCCCTCTCTCCTGATTGGCAAGCTGACTTTGATTGAAAGCAGTGGTAGCCAATGGCGCCACTGCTGTGTCTCAGCCAATCAGGAGGGAGAATCTCGAATGGCTGAGAGACTCGTGGACATCGCTGAACAGAGATGGGCTCAAGTAAGTGTAGGGGGGCTGCTGCTGTCTCCCCTTAATGTAATGCAGAAAAGTTAAATTAAAATGATTCCTATAACCCAGCTATCTGTATGCCATCATCCCTATTTGGATCAAATGTGAATTAATACCCTCATGTTGGGACTTTTAGAGGCACAAAACAAAGTATCAATATATAAAAATTACTTTTATTGGTGCAAATGAATTGCAATAGTTAAAAAGAGAACATTATTCTAAGCATGGTATGAGTACAGAATGATCATATAGCACATTTGACATAAGAACATGCACAAGACCTAATGCATTTCGGTGCTCGTAGACCTTTGTCAGAGGCATTATCTTGTACACAATATGTCAAAGTGATTCTAAAAAATAAAGAAGGAGAGATGAAATTTCAGCCTGCTAATTCCACGGGTATCCATGTATTCTACAGTATTTATTGTCATGGACATACCTATCCAAATGTGTATGTCCACAAAGTTTGGGTGCTATTACAAGGGACAGTGTAAAAATTAAAAAAAATTATAATAAAATAAGAGAAAAAAATCTTTAAAGCACAGTAGTGAACACATACATAGGTCATGCCCACATATGTAATCAATGTTGGCACCACACATGTGATGTATCGCCGCAAACGTCCTGAGTGAGAGCAATAATTCTAGCACTAGACCTCCGCTGTAACTGTAAACTGGTAACCTGTAGAAATTTTTAAACTGTGGAGATTTTTAAGTAACGTAGTTTGACGCCATGCTACGAACGCAGGCAATTTTAAAGCATGACATGGTAGGTATCTATTTACTCGGTGTAACATCATCTTTCATACTATACAAAAAAATGGGGTATATATTATGTGTTGTTTTTTTTTTTAATTCATACATTTACTGCAGGGCAGTGGCTCCTGTGTGCAGAATCACGTACAGGTACGTGATTCTGCACTTCTGCGTCTCCAGCATGCATGCGCCCTGCTGGCGACCCGCTCCTGCTGTGCTTGGACACGGTGGGAGCCAATCAGCAGGTCCAAAAGAACAACAAGGCAGATCGCCCTTCTGTTAGTAGGGAAGACAGGGATCCTGTGTTTCTGCAGGAACAAGGATCTCTGTCTTCCCACAGTAAAAACTCATCCCCCACAGTTAGCAAGCTCTTCCTAGGAACACATTTAACCCTTTGTTTGCCCCTAATATTAACCCCTTCAGTGGCAGTATCATTGGTACATGGACAGTGCATATTTTTTAGTACTGATCACTGTATTGGTGTCACTGGTCCCCAAAAGTCACTTAGTGTCAGATTTGTCCGACGCAATGTGGCAGTCCTGCTAAAAGTTGCTGATCGCTGCCATTGCTAGTATGTCAGTCTTTGTTTGTTTACAGCGCAAAAAATAAATATCACAGAGGTGAAAAAATACTGCCAAAAAAAAAAGCTCTATTTGTGGGAAAAAGGGACTTCAATTTTATTTGGGTACAGCGTCATACGACCGCGCAATTCTCAGTTAAACTAACACAGTGTGTGATGGAGGCAAGATGGCTCTTTATCGCGAAACGCCATCACAGGACGGCGGCCGCGATAACTAGTATTGTGAGCGCTTGCGTGCTCACTGTGTTCGGGGGGGCCAGGAAGCGGGTAGGGCAGAGTCGATCGCCACCGGCTACCCGCGATGGCCCCCCCCCCTGCAGTGAGAGAACAGAGGTCTGTGTAAGTAAACACGGATCTCAGTTCTCATAGAGGGGGAAGGACTGTGATCACAGGCTTCCTGTATATGGAAGCCGTGATCATTCCCCTCCCCCTGCCAGCCCAGCCCCCATACAGTTAGAACACAGTGAGGGAACACAGTTAACCCTTAGAGCGCCTCCTCCAGGTTAACCCCTTCACTGCCAATGGCATTTAGACAGTGATCAGTGCATTTATATAGCACTGAACGCTATATAAATGCCAATGGTCCCAAAAAGTGTCAAAATGGTCCGACATGTCCACCGCAATATCGCAGTACCACTAAAAATCGCAGATCGCCGCCATTACTAGTAAAAAATTTAAAAAAATAAAAACCCCAGAAATTAATTCTCACCATTCGTAAACGTGGCAACTTTTGCGCAAACCAATCAATAATTTTTTTTTACCAAAAATATGAGGAAGAATATAAATCGGCCAAAACTGATGAAAAAAATGTTTTTTTATATTTTTTTTAAATTGTATTTTAGCAAAAAGTAAGAAAAATTGTTTTTTTTTGCAAAATTGTCATTCTTTTTTTGTTTATAGCGGTGATCAGAAATGATGCAGAGGTGATCAAATACCACCAAAAGAAAACTCTATTTGTGGGAAAAAAAGGACGCAAATTTAGTTTGGGTACAACGTCGCACGACCGCGCAATTGTCAATTAAAACGACGCAGTGCCGAATCGCAAAAAGTGCTCTGGTCCTAAAGTGTGAAATCTTTCCGGGGCTGAAGTGGTTAAACCTACCCGAGCCAAATTGGTTAAAGTGTATTTTTTTTCCAAAAAATTACGTTTGAAAAAACGCTGTGCAAAAATCGTGTGACATAAAAGATTTCAACTACCACTATTTTATTCTCTAGTGTCTCTGCTAATATATATATATAAATACGTAGCCCGCTATTTCTGCAGCTTTTGCTAAGTGTCCGCCGCAAATACACAGGCTCTCCTAGAAGGAAGAAATGCACCTGTCAGCCCCTGCGGTGGAATTTCTCCCCCTCCTTGTTACACTGATTGACTAGGCATTAACAGAGAAGAAACAGTTGGAATACAATCACTTCGACTCTTTTACTGGATTGCTGGCAGCTGTAGTTTTCATGCAAAGTCAGTGGCCACTGTGAAGTTCTTTCTTTCATAGCAGTGAGAGTGTCTTACATCATTATAGTGCACTACTTGGAAAAGTCTGTTTGCAGCTACTACAGTCACTTGCCGAGTGCCTATCATCTCAATTAAAGGGCCGGCTGAAGATTTTCTGAACTTTGATCCAGGAACACTGATGCACTACAGTTGCATCTGCTTTCTTCCTAGTTAGTAGGTTTCAATACTTGCCCAGTTTGGAGCATATGGAATTCACCTAGGAACCCTCCGTTACAGAGCAGATTGAATGTGTGTGTATCTGTAATATATAACTAAGTGGTACTAGTTTACTTAACCACTTAAGGACCGGAAGGATTTCCAGCTTTAGGACCGGAGCCCTTTTTGCGATTCGGCGCTGCGTCGCTTTAACTGACAATTGCGCGGTCGTGCGGCGTTGGATTTCGACCTTTAGGAAGGCCAGGAATTCACCAATTCATTTGATCATGGTGAATCAATATATAATGTCTATGTGTGTGTAAGTTAGACGAGACATTGCCTCCCAAGGATCCACTTAAGGTATACGAGGTTTGACCCGTTCATAACTTTGGATGATTGATCCTTCTTTCGTCTACGTTGACATCACGTAGTCACAAGGACCTAGTTTCAAGTCTTTTAGAAGTCGGCCGGGAAATTAACTCTACTATCCGTGAGCCGTTCACTGACATCATCGACGTTTGTCTGAAAAGGTTCATCACGTGATATTACTACATTCTGTGAGAGTGACGATACTTTCTTTCTTGAAGTGTCACCGGTGACTGAAACGT
>BLSH010464812.1:412721-424176 GCA_018402905.1 Glandirana rugosa
GTCATCCGTCCGACCCTGAACGTCAGTGAGTGGGAGACTGGTCGTCCGTCCGACCCTGAACGTCGGGGGGGGTTGACTGGTCGTCCGTCCGACCCTGAACGTCACAGGGGGCACTGCAAGTCCCAGCCTGCCTGCTGGTCAGTTGGGGGGGACACTGCAAGTCCCAGCCTGCCTGCTGGTCAGTTGGGGGGGGCTGCAAGTCCCAGCCTGCCTGCTGGTCAGAGGGTGAGTGACTGCAAGTCCCAGCCTGCCTACTGGTCAGAGGGTGAGGAGTTACAAGGCTCAGCAAGTCAGAGGGTGAGTCGCTGCAAGGTCCAGCTGGCTATGCTGCTATGGTTAATATGGGAAATTGGAGTTCTCCATTGGAAGCTCTAAGTTGGTAGACCATTTTCATGGAATTACCCATTGTATAGCTCAGTATGGAATGCTGTTTACTGTCTGTGCCATAGAAGGTGAGCACATGGAATTTGTGGAGCCCCAGTGTATTGTGACAGTGTGACTTACAGGTCCTAGCACTCATTGTCAGATGCTTGAGGACTACACCTTCCAGCGTACCAGGACAGTAAGTGGAGTTGAACTACAGGTCCCAGTATGGTCAGGTGTAGATTGGGAGTCTTGGGTTTGCATACGCTATTCTATTCCCTCAGTACTGCAGGTTTTCCAGTATTTAGTCTGCGAGTCCTATGTGGGAATCATGGTGGGCTGGAATCTTTTACCTGTAGTGAGAAGAGATAGCCCAGCACCCACAGACTGCCTCTTCATGGGAAGAAGGTTGCACATTCACCGTTTCCATTCAAATGGTGAATTGCAGTTTTGTTATCCTCCTTGGGTCATGGAGGACTAAGAATTACACCATGACCTGTAGCTCTGCAACAACTGTTCCTGTTTTCTGTAGGTGTTCCCAGACCCCGAAGATCTGTCTGCAGTAATAAAGTCAGGTCATCTTGTATGTTTGAATCCCAGCTGGATTACTGTTTTAAAGCTGAACTAAACACTCCTATACGTTACATCTGAGGAAGCTGCCATCTTGGCACATGTGATCAGTTATGACACCAGCCATATGATGGTCTGACAGTTCAGTTGGGAGCAAAGGCAGCTGTGACCGTTATCATTCTTGGCATGTGGGAGTGGAAGTGTTTTTGAGAAATCCTTTAAGCCTAGGTTCACACTGCTGCAGGTTAGAAATTGTGAGAGTTCAGCTGATTTCAAACTGGCAATGCAGTCCGACTTTGGGGGCGATTTGACAGATGTCTGTGCGGGTTCCTGCACAGCTGTCTATTCAAATTGCCCACAAAGTTGCCAAAAGCAGTACAGGAGCTACTTTTGGGAAACTGTGCGGTGTTGCAAAGTTGGCGTCGCAGTGATTCGGTTGGTGCCATTGCCAGCAATAGCTGCCGATTTGGTGTGTCAAATCTCATGCCAAATTGGCCCAATGTGAATGTGTCTACAATGATATTCATTTCACTGCAAAGTGGAACTAAACCCATTGATTTAACTGTTCTCTAAAACTGTTACATTTAGTGGAACTAAACTGAAAGAAAACTCTCCTCCTTCCAGTAGAGCTGCACGATTCTGGCCAAAATGAGAATCTCAATTTTTTTGCTATGAATAAAGATCACGATTGGATCATGATTCTCGCGGCGTAACATCTTACATATACAAAAAAATTGGGCTAACAGCACTGTTTTTTTTTTTTTGTTTTTTTGTGGTTTTTCCAAAAAAAATTGCATTTGAAAGACCGCTGCACAAATAGTGTGACCTAAAATATTGACACAACCGCCATCTTATTCTCTAGGGTCTCTGCTAAAAAAAATATAATGTTTGGGGGTTCTAAGTCATTTTTTAGCAGAAAATACGGTGTTTCTTGTAAGCAGCAAATGTCAGAAAAGATTTAGTCTTTAAATGGTTAAACTAAACTCTCTTCTATACACAGGAGAACATTCCTTTTAATGGTTTTAAACATTGTATCTTTTTACTTCTTTTATCAACTTGACTTGGCAGTCTGCCCAGACTCAAGTCGCTCCAACTTTAGAAAAAGATTTCTGTGGAGACTTCAGACGACTTGCATTGACTTCTATTAGTCAAGTTGCACTGAGTCGCCCCACAAGTCGGACTCCATTAACTGCACTGGAAATCATGGTAATGCCTGATCGAGATCACGATTTTAATACGATTAATCGTGCAGCTCTACCTTCCAGTGATGCGGCAGTTAAAGTGGTTGTAAACCCTTCCATATACCCAGTGAAGTGACTGGCCTCCTCAGGTGATAGATGAAACCAATCCCCCTACATAAGTTACAGGTACATCTGTAGTCTTCTCCACATCCATTCAAAGTCCAGAATTTATAATATTATCTGAGCTGCCTAAAAACGGGGGTGGAGAGCTAAAATTATACACTGCAGAGCTCAGTGAGGAGAACTCTGACAGTTGATTGGAGGGAAGGGACACACCCCCTGCACACAGGAACAGAGCTGAGGTTGTTAATCAGCTGGAGGTCCCTCCCCTGCCACCTATTTTTATTTATTTTTTCTTGGTGTCAGGAAAACTTGTCAGCAGTGATTGATGCTGATAGAAGAGAATGGAGGCAGCAGACACAAATGACACTTGGGCTGCATTCACACCTGAGCGGCACGTTTTTGAAGCTTTTTGTCGTGTGTTTGCAAATGCCAATGTCGTGCTAATGTGCGCGACTTACTCTTTTCCATTGATAGAATGGTAATAGAAACGGTTCCAGAAACGCCAAAATATGCCCGATTCGTGTGACAAAAATACCTCAAACTAGTTTGAGCGTAGGGCGTTTGGCCTCAGGTGTTTGAGTGGAGATGTGAACCTCTCCATAGAAAATCATTGATTTTTTTTCCTCTCCAGCGTATTGTAGCTTCAGGCATATTTAAGTTACAAAACGCTCAGGTGTGAATGGGCCCTTAGTGCTCCTAATTGACACAAGTACACACTATAGAGGGATATGCTTTAATATTTAATTTCTGAGGTTTGAAATCACTTTAAATCCTTGCCAGCTGCTGTCTTCCTGGCTATTTCTGGGTGTCAGTTTTTTTGGTCTGTTGGCCACTGGTGGAATATCATCACACATTTGCTTGGAAGTCTTATTAATGCACAGCCAGAGCGTGCTGAAACTACATGCTGAGCTGCTCATGTGCATTCAGTAGATGACTGTGAGCAGGGAGGTGCTTGTTGCAGAAGAAACATTGCATATCTTTTCTGCAATACAGAGCTGCCTACTCCCATTTTGGTTCTTTAGTTCGGCTTTAACCACTTACCAACTGGGCCTGTTTTTTGGGTTCGGTGTTTACAAGTTAAAAAAAAATGTTTTTGCTGTAAAATTACTTAGAACCCCCAAACATTATATATTGTTTTTTTTCTAATACCCTAGAGCAGTGTTCCCCAACCCTGTCCAAGGCCCACCAACAGGTCATGTTTTCAGGATTTACATTATTTTGCACAGGTGATTTGATCAGTTTCACTGCCTTAGTAATTACCACAGCTGATTCATCTGAGGGAAATCCTGAGAACATGACCTGTTGGTGGGCCTTGAGGACTGGGTTGGGGAACACTGCCCTAGAGAATAAAATGGCGGTCATTGCAAAACTTTGTCACACCGTATTTGCGCAGCGGTCTTCCAAGCGTGCTTTTTTTAAAATAAATTCATTTTTTTTTTTTTGTTAAATAAGAAAACAGTAAAGTTAGGCCATTTTTTTTTTCCATTATTGCAAAAGATAATGTTACGCCGTGTAAAATGATACCCAACATGTCATGCTTCAAAATTGCGTCCGCTCGCGGAATGGTGACAAACTTTGCAACTTAAAAATCTCCATTGGCGACCTTTAAAAAATTCTACAGTTTAGCAGTTTTGAGTTAGAGGAGGTCTAGTGATATAATTGTTGCTCTCGCTCTAACGATCGTGGCGATACCTCACATGTGGTTTGAACACCGTTTTCATATGTGGGCAGGATTTGTGTATGCGTTCTCCTCTGCGGGACGGAGCGCTTTAAATTTTTTTTTTTTAATTATTTATTTTGCTTTTTAGTTTTACACTGTTCTTTTTTTTTTTAAATAAAAATTTTTGATCACTTTTATTCCTCTTACAAGAAATGTAAACATTCCTTGTAATAGAAAAAAGCATGACAGGTCCTCTTAAATATGAGATCTGGGGTCAAAAAGACATCAGATCTCATATTTACACTTAAATGCAAATAAAAAAAAAAAATTTGAAAAAAAGACAGCCCAAAAAAAAAAAACGGGCCCTTTAAGACCGTTGGGCGGATGTGACTTCTGACGTAATTTCCGCCCCGACGTGTTATGGAGCCGCACACTGGGGGGAGAGGCGGGTCCGGTAAGCGGCGGAGATGACGGGAAAGCGACGGGGGGGGACCTCTCCCGCCGCTGATAAGTGATCTTGCGACGAATTCGCCGCTAAGACCACTTTTATCTCTTTCAGAATCGCCTGCTGAAAAAAAACGGTATCGGATATCACCATTCAAACCCAAGGACGTCATATGACGTCCTTGGTGGGCAAGTGGTTAAGGCATGCCATGAATAACCGCCACAGTTGCTCATGTTCTCATTTGAATAGGCAAGTCATCAAATGGCTGATGTCTTAAAGTGATTGTAAAGTCTTGTGTGTTCTTTTTTTGGTGGAAAAAAAGTTGCCTCCTCTATGCAGTTAGTTTTGTACAGAGTAGCCGGGGTCCTACTTTTCTCGGGTCCCTCTTTGCAGCTCCTGGCCCCTCCCTCCTATCGCATGCCCCCACAGCCAGCAGCTTCCTATGGGGGCACCCGAGCTGAGTCAGAGGTCCCTGTATCCATTCAGACACGGAGCCCTGACCCGATCCGCCCCCTCTATACCGATTGGCTGACTGACTTTGATAGCTGCAGCAGCCACTGGCGCTGCTGCGGTGTCCCAGCCAATCGGGTGGAGTGTTCTGGACGGCTTAGACATTCGTGGACATCGCTGGAGAGAAGGGGCTCAGGTAAGTAATTGGGGTGTGCTGGGGGGGGGGGCTACTACACACAAGGTTTTTTTATCTTAATGCATTATATATTATATAAAGTCTGCCTTTACAACTCCTTTAACCACTTGAGGACCGGAAGGATTTCCATCTTAATGACCAGGCCATTTTTTGCGATATGGCACTGCGTTGCCTTAACTAACAATTGTGACGTTGTACCCAAACAATATTTTTATTTTTTTTCCCACAAATAGAGCTTTCTTTTGATCACCTCTGTGGTCTTTATTTTTTGCGCTATAAACGGAGTGACAATTTTGAAAAGAAAACAATCTTTTACTTTTTGCTAGAGCTGCACGATTAATCGTAATTAAATTGCGATCTCGATTTTCCACCCCCCCCCCGCAATCTCCATGCATTACCGCGATTTTTAGTGCAGTTAATGGAGACAGACTTGCGGGGCTCTCAGCGCGACTTGACTGTAATAGACGTCAATGCAAGTCGCCTGAAGTCTCCCCAGGAACGCAGCGCGATTTGCAGAAACGAATCGCATAGGTGTGAACACCCTTGCGATGTGATTTTGGTGCGGACAAAAAGGTTTGGCACCAGTTTGGTGCAAAAGCAGTGCGATTTGATCCATCTAATTCATGGCTCAAATCGCACCCCAGAAACACTGCATGTAATTTGCACAGGAATGTGCTGCGTTTTTTCTGTGTGAATTACATGTGTTGAGACTGGGCTGCATGTTCTAAGGACGGTTCACACACACTTTCCGCATGCTTGTTCTGACAGCTGTTCATTTTAGTGGGCTGGCAAACTCATTGGAATGCACAAAAAGTAGGTGTGACTATTATATCGCCCTGCACCAAACCACATGGTATTATGCATTTTGGTGAATGCAAACACGCATGTTTATTGTGTTTTTGGGGTGCCCCATGCATGGCTAACAAGGGCAGAATGTTTGTGCAGGAAACACGCATTTCTCACACCATGTATGGTTTGCACTGGCCCTCAGTCCTGAAGTGGCTAAAATTGATCACTGGCTCTTGGGTATAGACTCGTACCTCAGACAGACCTCACAAGGTTCAAGTATTCACTTCATGCACACTGGACGCTCTCTGGGCGTCGGGCAGGAGACGCTGCTTAGAAAATGTTCTTTTGCAGAGTTTTGTAAGTAGTGTTTATTTTTCTACTTAATTAGCTTCCATTGATTTACAAGAACTGCCGGACGCTGATAAACAGCCGTTTACCAGCGTTTATGAGCATTTAGCGGCGTCCAGCGTCTTTTGATGTCAGAAGAATGACTTTTGAATGCCAATTCAGGGCGTTAAGATAACAGCCCAAAAACGCCACTGCTGTTAAATGACAATAAACGTTTGTGTGCATGGACACATAGGATAACATAAAGGGGTGTTTTTGGGCTGTTAAACTAACGTTTTTGGTCTTTTTTTCTTTTTTTTTTATCAGCTACAGTGTGCATGAGCCCTAATGGTTACATAAATGCCAAGTGGAAAACAGAACCGTTAACCCAATGCATTTAACCACTTAACCGGCCCATAGCTGAATGACAGCTACAGGGTGGTTGCTTAATTCTGGGAGGGCGTCTATTGACGTCCTCCAAGAATCGCGCTTTCCGCGCGACCCCTAGGGCGCGCACACGGGATCATCCGTGACCAGCGAACTTTCACCACGTGATCGCTCCATAAAATGACCCAGCGATCACATGTAAACAAGCCGGTGCTTCCGCTGGCTTTTCTCTCTCCTCTCGGCACCGATCAGTGCATTGAAAGAGAGGGGGCAGAGTGAGGACGTGCTGCAGCGATGTGTAATTCCCACAGCGCTGCTAAGTGACAGTGAGGGACATGCTGCACCCATCCAGCCATCCATGCTCACCCATCCAGCCATCCATGCGCACCCATCCAGCCATCCATGCGCACCCATCCAGCCATCCTCATCCATCCGTGCTCACCCATCCCTCCATCCGTGCTCACCCATCCCCATCCGTGCCTCATTCACGCTCATCCATACCACATCGGTTCTCATTCCTGACACATCCATGCCACTACACTGCCCATCCATGCCATTACAGTGCCTATCCATGCCACCACAGTGCCTCACAATAGTGTAAAAGATAGTCAAATTAGATTTGAAATGTATGCCCCTAGAACACCAGACGGTGCTCCCTACATGTTGGGCCTCTTTATGTGCCCAGGCTTTGTAAAAGTGTCACATGTGGTATTGCCATACTCGGGAGGAGTAGCAGAATATATTTTGGGGTGTAATTTTTGTTAGGTACATGCTATGTTAGAAATATTGTATAAATGGACAACTTTGTGAAAAAAAAAAAAAAAAAAGAAATAAAAATGACACGTTCAAAAGACTCATTATGCTTCCTAGAATATACGTTTGGGTGTATGCTTTCCAAAATGGGATAATTTTTTGGGGATTTCCATTTTCCTGGTGCTCCAGGACCTTCAAAAGTGCAAGAGGTAATCAAGAAATTATATGTATAACTCATGCTCCTAGAACACTTGATGGTGCTCCCTGCATGTTGGGGCTGTGTAAGTCTCACATATGGTATTGCCATACTCAGGAGGAGTAGTAGAATGTGTTCTGGGGTGTAATTTGTGGTATGCATATAGAATATGAGAAATAACCTGTTAACATGACAATTTTGTCAAAAAAAAAAAAAAATCTTAATTTTGCAAAGAATTGTGGGGGAAAAAAAATTACAGCTTCAAAAAATTCACCAAGCCTCTTACTAAATACCTTGGAATGTCTACTTTCCAAAAAGGGGCCATTTGGGGGGTATTTGTACTTTCCTGGCTTGTTAGGCTCAAGAAATGAGATGGGGCTTCAGTACATCAGGTGTGATCAATATTCAGTGATTGGCACCATAGCTTGTAGACTCTATAACCTTCACAAAGACCAAATAATGTATACTAATTAGTTTTTGTTTTTTACCCAGGATATGTAGCAATATACATTTTGGCCAAAATTTATGAAGAAAAATTACTAATTTGCAAAATTTTATAACCGAAACAAAGAAAAATAGATTTTTTTTTTACAAAATTTTCGGTCTTTTATTAATTATAGTGCAAAAAAAATAAAAAAAAGCGGTGATTAAATACCACCAAAAGAAAGCTCTATTTGTGTGAAAAAAGGACGCAAGTTTTCATATGGGTACAGTGTTGCATGACTGAGTAATTGTCATTCAAAATGTGAGAGCACTGAAACTGAAAATTGGTCTGGTTGTTAAGGGGGTTTAAGTGGTCAAGTGGTTAAACACCTGTCTGGGTTTTCTTATCTTGTTATAGCGAGAAACTACCTTAATTTCTCCCAGTGAGCTCCTCCCCAGGCTCGCAGGGGCAGCTGTTCAGAGCTCCGTTCCTACTGACCTAGGAACACCCAATAACCTCCTCCAGGTTTCTTTTCTCTATGTAAATTGTGTGGGCAGATTGTTGGGAGTCAGGGAAGTGTCATTGTTTTGCTGATCAAGAAATCCATTTAGCCCCGTAAAGTGGGGAAGAAAAGGGTGGAATTTAAGTAGATTGGGAGGGGGTAGGTTTAGGTGTTCTGTAGTTCGGTAGCCAGGGCTGACCCTGTTCTGGCACCAATGGGAATTTAGGCGCACACTACGCTTTGTCCCAGCATGGGATGCTCTATGACCAAAGGTTTGTGCACGCCTCACCGTCATACATTTTGGCGTGTCTATGGGAATTTTTGCCCGGTCAGCTAAAAGAATTTAAGGTTTGGGTAATGTTGGCTAAGAACACCTGGCTCCCAGTCAGGATTTCAGTTCATCCAAAAGATGTTCATTGAGGTTGAGTCACTTTACCTGTCTACTGTATATAGATGGATATAATATGACTGTAAGGAATGGGTCAGAAAACGCTTGGCTCTGAGCACTTTTGCGTTCACAGCCATAAGAACTTGTGTGCTGTTCTGGAAAAGCAGACGATCCTGGATGAGAATAATAATTCTAATGTTCATAGTAAGTCCACTTTTGTGGAGAGCAAAAAAAAAAAAAAACCATTCCCCCCTCTGGGTGATCTATGTACTGGGATTTCAACAAACTTTGTTGCAGAGTCCTACCTTTTTTGTTCTGAAGAAATGTATTCACTTTGCACATGGACACAGGCACACAACTAACAGGAGTGATTTTATAATTGCTGTTGCACATGCAGGCATTTAAAGTGGATGTAAACCTGAAAAAAATGTAATTAATAATTCTGCCTGGTAGAGTATAGCATGTTATGTCATCTGTGCCTAGTCTTGCCACAAAGAGTTAATCCAACTGTGAGTAATGAGCTTATCTTTTTTCAGGAAGAGAAAGTCCTAACAGAGAAATACACAGTCCATCCGCCCCTTGCTCTGTGAGTGACAAGCAATTTGCTTATCTCCTTCACACAGCAGAGAATTTTACACACCCCCCTCCCTCCCTCCTCAATGCCTCCAGTATAGAGGTGGGTGGGGAGGCTTGTGACATCACAACTCCACCCACCAAACTCCAGCAAACACAGACACCCTCTGATTTCAGAGTTTTACAGAGCTGCTAGTGCTAACAGGAACGACATTTGCAAGGTAGGGATAGATGCAGGAGGCTTGCATGTGTATATATACATCAATACTGTGTCATTCGTTTATACTGGGTGGGTGGTGGGTTTACATCCACTTTAATAAGGAAAGTGGCAGGGACTGCATCCCTGTAGATGGGATTTCCCTTGGGAGTATCTCCCCAAAAGTTATGTTTGCTGCAGAGGATGCCCATTACCTGACTTTTATATTAGTGCAGACTTGTGGAAAAATCAGTGGGCCAATCGCGAAAGCAGGAACCTTTTCCCATTGTCCTAAAACGGGGGTCTCCAAACCCTAATCAAAGGGCCAGTTTACTGTCCCTTTAGACTTTAGGGGCGTGGGCTGTGGCCAGTAGGATTAATAACATGTCCGGGTGTCCATGGGCGTAAACTGTATCTTTGACATTTAGGGAGAGGAGTCACGCCCCATCGTTGGGGCCAGGTGGAGGAAAAGTGCCCGAGGGCTGGATAAAGGCTGTATCCGGCCCCCCAGTTCAGTTTGGAGACCGCTGCCCTAAAGCAAAAGTGTACTGGCAGGATAACCAGATAAAAATAAAGTAAAAAGTCAAGCAAATAATGCAGCCAACGCATCTATAGGCCTGTAAGTCAGTGTAATTTTTGTTGAGTCTACTTCAGGTTCAGTAGAAGCTTTTCTATCTGCTGTAGACGGTCCTGTTGTGGTTCAGTTCAGGTCACGTGTTATGCAGTGAGTATGTTAGAACACATAACCTGCAGCAACTTATCGGTGGCAGCTTCAGCAAGTATTTGACTGTCGGCGTGCCAGAAAGACATTTTGCATATACAGTATAGGTTTCTGCTGTCTCTGCCCTACCCTCTATATTGCCTTGCCATGTGATAGAGACCTACTTTCATGATTTTTGATTAGAATTAACAAGTTCTTTTTAAGTGGTAGTATACCCTCCTATCATTTTCAACCAAGGAGGCTGCCATCTTGGCCAAAGTGGCTCGATATCTCAAATCGCTGTCATATGACGGCTGCTGCGATATCCCACACTGGGAGCGCGCGCCGCCGGAGGCGTGCTCACGTGCCCACTGTGTTCGGGGTGGGGGGCCTTGGCTGCGGGTAGGGCAGACTCGATCGCCGCCGGCTACCCGCGATGCCCCCCCACCCCGCAGTGAAAGAACGGAGGTCGGTGTAGGTAAACATGGATCTCCGTTCCATTAGAGGGGGAAGGGCTGTGATCACAGGCTTCCTGTATACGGAAGCTGTGATCACTCCCCTCCCCCTGCCAGCCCACATAGTTATAACACGCCCTGGGAACACAGTTAACCCTTAGTGCCCCCTCCAGGTTAACCCATTCACTGCCAATGGCATTTACACAGTAATCAGTGCATTTTTTATAGCACTGATCGCTGTATAAATGCCAATGGTCCCAAAAAAGTGACAAAATGGTCCGACGTGTCCGCTGCAATATCACAGTACTGCTAAAAATTGCAGATCGCTGCCATTACTAGTAAAAAAAAAAAACAAAAAAAAAACCCCAGAAATGAATTCTCCTCATCCATAAACGCAACAACTTTTGCGCAAACCAATCAATAAACGCTGATTGCGATTCCTTTTTTTTTTTTTTTTTTTTTTCGTAACCGCAATCACTCGCAGCCGCAGTTGTCCGCCAAGAGTTTATTTTTAGAAGGGAGACGATAAAAAGTTGGATTTTTGCAACCGCAGTTTTTTGTGGCCTTTTTCGGCCATGTTATAATCAACCGCAAAACGCCGCAGCCGCAGTTTTTTACGGTTTTGTAATGTCGGAGTCTTGCGCTACCGACACCCAAGATGAAAGTCGAGTGATTTGCGTCTGCAAAAATACCCCGGTAACTGATTGTACCTCTCGACGTTTTTTACGGTCTTTTGCGGCCGTAGTTTTTTTTTTTTTTTTTTTTTTCCTTAGCGTT
>BLSH010464812.1:424186-437497 GCA_018402905.1 Glandirana rugosa
TCCAATTTTTTTTTTTTTTTTTTTTTTTTTTTTTTTTTTTTTTTTTTTTTTTTTTTTTTTTCCCCTTGACATCGGGCCCAACGTTTTGTTTATTTTTAAAGATACGCCCGTGTGTATGAGGCCTAAAATCATTTTTTTTACTACATATATTCAATATAATTAGTACTTAAAGAGGAACTGCAGTCTACTCTCATAATTTGTAATAAAAACCTCTTTCCCATTCTGAAGCTTCCCTCCAACCACGCTGCATATTTTATACATACTGTGATTCTGTGCTTGCTAAATATGCTGCAGAAATCTCCCTCCACTGAGTCTGACTAAAAACATTTTAACTGTGGGCAGCTGAAGCTGCTGCCGGTTTACTTCCTGGATTTACAGACCGAGGCGCACCTGCAGCTCTCATTGGCCCTCTTATGACTCATCCTCCCTCCCTTCCTGACAAACTCACCGGAGTGAGAGAGCTCTGCATGTCAAACGCCAAGGCTTTTTTTCAGACAAGAAAGAGGAAGTGGGCTGTAGAAGTTATTTACTAGCAGAAAAAAAATGTTTACTATCCAAAGTTAAAAAAGGGCAGAAGATTTAATAGAAGGAAAGATGAAAAAATGAATGAAGTTCCACTTTAAAAATAAAAATTTAACACTTAATAGTTAAAATTGTAGATAAAAAAAGTAACACTTTCACAAATGTGCCTTTTAAACAAGGCTATGAAATGTGCTTTTGTACTCTTAATCTGAGGTCCTGACAGTAACCTACACATGTCCCTAAGCCCACGTTCACACTGAATGTGGCTTTGGAATCCCACAATTTCAAAGCTGCAGGTCAGTGCGACTTCAGGTGAGACTTGGCTGACATCTGTGTGACCTCATGCACAGGTGTCTATGCAAGTCACACCTGAAATCGCAAAAAATTGTGCAGGAACTTTTTTTCTCTAATAAGTGTGGTACTGCAAAGTCCGCATCGCACTAATTTGAACAGTTCCATTGGCGACAAGAGGGTGCGACTTGTGATGCGATTGGAACTGTCAAATTGCATGACAAGTCGCACTGGTGGGAATGGGGGCAAAGGCTTTGTTCACGCTGCTGCAACTTGAGATCCCAAGTTGCGGAACATGTGAAATCTTATGTTGGTCAATGAGAGTTGCCTTAAAATGGTTGTAAAGACAAAAGGATTTGGATCTTTATGCATTGTGTGTAGCAGCCCCCCTAACACTTACCTGACCCCCATCTCTATCCAGTGATGTGCACGAGTGCCTCAGCCATCTGCTGTCAATCGGGAGGGGGGTTATGCCAAACCGTGGCTCCATGTCTGAATAGAAACAGAGCCTCGGCTCGTGTGCACCCATAGCATACTGATTGCTGTGGGGGTGGTCGACAGGAGGGAGGGGCCAGGATCACAGAAGAGGGACCCAAGAAGAGGAGCCGGGCTGCTCTGTGCAAATCTACTGCACAGAGCAGATAAGTATAACATGTTAGAGACTTTACAATCCCTTTTAATTGGCACTACTGAATTCACTCCTGTACTACTGAATCACTGAAGTGATATTAATTTCTTTGTTTAAATCTGTTATACTTGCCTGCTCTGTGCAGTTTTGCACAGAGCAGCCCTGATTTTCTTCTTGGGTCCCCCGCTGGTGCGCCTGGCCCCTCCCACCTGTCAAGTGCCCCCACAGCAAGCAGCTTGATATGGGGGCTGCCGAGTAGCTGGACTCAGAGCTGTGGCTGACCTCTGCCCCTCCCCCCTCCTCATTGGCTCACTGACTTTGTCTGACAGCAGCAGGAGCCAATGGTGCCCGCTGCTGTCTCAGCCAATCGGGAGGGAAAAGTCCTGGACTACCGATGCACTCGTTCAATATCTCTGGATCCTGATGGGCTCTTGTAAGTATTAGGGGGGGGCTGAGTGAACATGTTATGCAGGTTTCCTGACCCACAGATAAAATACCAGGTAAGTTATTTTTTGCTGTCGGTGTACCATTTGGGAGATTTCTTTACTTCTCCAGGATATACAACATTGCATATTTAATAATTTTTGCTTTGTTTTAAGAAACCATTAGGTTTTCCACAATTTCTGGACTCGTGTTTAATTTTTTTTTATTTATTGGTTATGATTTATTTACAATGATTGCCTAGGTTCAGAAATGCAGAAGTTTATATCTTATCGGTGATTTTTAGATCCAATCAATGTTACTTTGTATTTTGACATTTCCTGGCTTTTATTTCCTTTCATATATTCCTCCTGAAAAATGGCAGACCCTAGATCTAAAACACTTGGTGACTGACTGCTATGCTTGTGGTGGTAAAAGTTCACCTTTTAGGCTTCATGCACACAGGACTTTAAAAAACGTCAGGTGCGTGTGTGTCTTCCCCCCCAATTGATCGTAAACGTCCAAAAACGCATCGTCGTTTTTTAACAGCCGAAAAACGTCTCTCAGAACCCTTTGGTCTTGGGTTTTTTTTTTTTACAGCTCAAAAACGTCACTGCTAAAAACAGTTAATGTATGAACACATAGGGTAACATGATGGGGAGGAAGGACTGTAGAAAAAAAAATCTGCAGCTAAAAACAGCTGCTGTTAAACAGTCAAAAAAACGTGTGCATGAGGCCTTAGGAGCATGTTACACCCATATATGCAGTGTAAAATGTAACCTGCTCCTAGTGACCCACTGCCAGCGATCCCCGATTTGTGACTGCAGGCAGGGGAACTTCTTCCCGTACCCACTGTCACAATTTGAAAATGGCAGACTGTGCAGGCCTCTGTCCACATGGCTGCGTCATTCATCCAGTTGAACTACAAGTGTCTTCAGCTGTTGTGGCTGGCGGCTTGTAGTTCTCCAGGAAATGCAAGGGCACTGGTGAGCGTTCTCAGTTCAGTGATTCTTCCTGCTGTTCAGTACACCGTGTTGCCTGTATTGGTGGTATGGGCAGACAGCTTACTGAGTGTTTGCAGGATCTTGGCTTTGCACCTGCGATCTGCTGATTGCAGTGCTTTAAAAGCTGCATTGTAAAAATAAACGCGCTTTTTTACTTTTACCTGTATTTCTTTGCCTCTAGCAAGATGACCACCTCTATAGCATAGTACAGCACTGAAGGCATGGTAAGCCATTATGTGCCACTTACCTGCGAACGAGTCCAGCGCTGTCCCCTGCGCTGGCCGCATCCATCTTCTGCCCCTCTTCCTTCCGGTGCCGCGACTCCAGCTCTGTGACTGGCTGGAGTCGTGTGACGTCACTCCCGCACATGCGTGCGGGAGCCACCAGCCACGGCACAGAGGCCGTTTCTTCACTGCGCATGTGCCAAAATGACGTCGGCACATGCAGAACACTGCATATTTCCTGAACCGTGCAGGTTTAGGAGATATGCAAGGTACCTACAGGTAAGCCTTATTCTAGGCTTACCTGTAGGTTAAAGTGGTTGTCACAGGTTGACAACCACTTTAATTTTGAACATATGGTGTAGTAAAGCGGACATCCAGGAAAATGGCCTAATGCACAGAGGTATATATCTTGATGTTCTTCAATGATGCAACCTGGTCGTTAACCTACCTTGTACTGTACAGTGCCTGGACTGTGAAGTAGTAGTATAATCGGGTGCTTTTCATTCCTGTAAGTATGTTCATACTGACGGCCCCAAACCCTCCCCGGCCTCTTCTGAGTGCTGCTGTGCAGATGATGTTAAAACATTCAGGCACTGATTTTCTGTGCTAAAAAAATACATTTTAATGATTGCGTAACTAGGTTAAATAGATTAACTAGTATTTTTGTTTATCTCCAGGCATTAGTCCTTATTTGTAGATAAAGTCCTATTAAAACTCAGTTGGTCTTCTCTTCTGTGCAGTGTACTGTACAAGTTCAATTCTGTTATACTTTTTCCATAAAATGTTGCGTTTTTTTTTCTTTTCATTCTCTCCATGTGCTATCCAGTTCCAGGAATTGACGGAGCTTTAACAGATACCAGTCTGACAGATTCCTACTTCAGCACCAGCTTTATCGGAATGAATGGATTTGGAAGCCCTGCAGAAGCAAATTACCCACGAATGCAGGTAGTAAACGAAGCTGATCTTTGAGGTGTACTTGTGTAATCCAGAGATTTAGGCCCATCTGTGAGCAAAGGAGACCACCTCTCTTTCAGTAGAGCTGACATCGCACTGAAACGATTAAATGTTCATTTAGGTCTAGGGACTGCAAACAGCAGTTTTACTTGCCTATCCCTGCTCCTCTGGCAGCCAGTGCTCTCCTATCTCCATGCTCCACCAATGGACTTTCCCACAGTGTCCCCATGTATAATTCTGTGTTATGGACCCTGCACTCGATGACATTGGAGGACCTGTGACCGCTGTTGTGTAGGGGCAAAGGGGCTTAACAGACCAAACTAGCAGTGCAGAGGGGCCTTCAAGAGTGGGGTTTCAGATGTGTAAAAGTGCTTTTTAGGGCCTCATAGGCCAAACTAGCTTTTAACCCTTGCAGTATCAGGATAGCCCCACTGCAAGGGAGCACTTTTCCTTTCCTTGGAGTTAAAGTGGTTGTAAAGGTTCGCATTTTTAAAAAAATATAACAATTGTCTATACTTAACTGCTCCATGGGTTTTGCACACAACACTGTTTCTCCTCATCTGGGCTGCCCTGTCGGCACTCCTGGCTCCTCTTTATCAGGTGCCCCCACCGAGAGCCGCATTCTATGGGTGCACCCGTACGGGCGCTCTCCCGAGTCCCGCTACTGTGTCCATTGACAGACAGAAGGACTCTGCCCTGGTCTTGTCACTGGATTTGATTGTTAGCAGCGGGAGCCAATGGCTCCTGTTATCAATCTATCCAGTGAGGACAGACAACAGCTGGAACTGCTGGGCTCGTGTACATCGCTGAAACAGATGGGTTCAGGTAAGAAAAAGGGGGGTTCTGAGAGGCAGCTAAAGCAAAGGTTATTCACCTTAATGCATAGAATGCAATAAGGTGAAAAACCTAGAGACTTTACAGCCACTTTAAGATTTAACTTGGGTAAATTTATACTAGCATCATAATTTGTTGCAAAGATAATATAGGAAAATATAAAAAATATTCTATTGAATTGGAGAGTTATTCTATGCTTTATGCATTTTTAATTGTTCGCTAGGGAAAAGTGTGTGTGTGTGTGTCGTTCCCCCCCCCCCCCCCCCCTTGTTTGAATAGAATGCTTCAGACAACATGAACATGACCTAACACTTAAGATCTGCATCTGCTTGTTTTTAGTGCCTTGAAATAAGCCCTACTTGCTGCAGCTTTGTTGGTTCCGGAAAAAACAATGTTTTATGTAGGGTTCAGAGAATGTGTAAAAACAAACAAAAAAATTTGCAATGCAGATGTCAACAGGTCTATAATTTAAAGCCTCCAGTTCAAGGTTTTTCAACTTGGCGCGTTTTACTAATAAAGCTGTGTAGTATTGTGCATTTCTATAAATTTACATTTTTTTTTTTTCTCCCACACACAGCTTTCTTTTGGTGGTATTCAATCACCACTTGTTTTTTTTTTTTTTGTTTTTTTTATAATTTATTAAATTTTGCAAACAGGCAATTTTTCTCCTTCACTGTTGGGTGCTGTTGGGACTAGACTGATAACCGGAACACTGATAATCAGTCCTGATGTCCCTTTAATACAAGCCAAAAGAGGAAAGAAAAGCCGATAACAATCTTTACTTTTGTGATCAGCTGACATTGGGCTGATCACGTGGTAAAGGGCAGCTGTGATTGGCCCTTTACCCCGATCTGTGATCAGCTGAGTCCGAAGCACTCAGCGACCACAGAGCGCGCAGGCCGCATGATCACGAGAAGATGTCCATGTATGCCCTCCCAGCAAGTTGAGCCCACGCTGTAGCAGTCTTTCTGCTATTGCGCGGATGGCAAGGGGTTAACCACTTGGTACCGCACTATAGCCAAAAGACTACAGTGCTGTCCTTTGTACTGTAGTTCTGAAAGGGCATCCATTGATGTCCTTCCAGTACCCTGTACCCTGGGCCGCACATCAGGTGTGCTCTGAGACTGCTGTGTCCTTTGGACACAGCTGATTAGATCGGGGTAAAGGGCCAATGTCAGTGGCCCTTTACCATGTGATCAGCTGTTGCCAATCACAGCTGATCACATGTAAACAGACAGCAATGTGTCTGTGCTGATAATGGGAAAGCTGTCTGCACATGGTTTACACTAATAATCACTGTAGAGGTCGACCGATATATATGCCAATTTTTGGCATTTTTTAAATTAATCGGCATGAGCCGATTGTGCTGCAAATTAAGCCAATTTATGCACTAGGCTGGTTCACACAGGGGTGATCTGACGGGATGGGGGGGGGGGGGGTTGCACGACCCCCGTACAAAGCGACTTCAGCCCGTCTTGCAAACGACTTCTGTAATAGAATTCAATGCGAATTGCCTGAAGTCTGAGCGACTTGAGTCACTCCTATTATACTAGCCATACACTATGCGAAAAATCGTCCGAAAATCGGCCATTTGAACAGTTTGTTTGTTTTTTGGCCAGTGAAAGAGGAGTAAACCCAGATGGGGTTTACTTTCCTCTACATGCCCCTGTAATGTAGAAGCATAATGGGCTACTATGCATTGCATAGTAAACCATTATGTGCCACTTACCTGCAAACGAAGCCTGCGATGTCCAGTGCTGTCCCCTGTGCTGGCGGCACCCAACTTCTGCCCCTCTTCCTTCCAGGGCTGTGACTGGCCGGAGTCGCGTGACATCACTCCCACGCATGCGTGCGGGAGCTGCCAGTCACGGCATGGTCGCAGTGGAGGAACGGCACAGAGGCCATCTCTTCACTGTGCATGTTGGACATGATGTCGGCACAGCAAATACACTGCATATCTCCTGAACCATGTAGGTTTAGGAGATATGCAGGGCACCAGCAGGTAAGCCTTATCATAGCCTTATCTGTAGGTTAAAGTGGTTGTCACAAGTTGACAACCACTTTAATGGGCATAAATCGTTAATCGGTTGGGACGTTTTTGAGTCAAAAAAACAAAGGACAAGTTTTGGTAATTTTTGGTCGAACGATAAATCGAAAGGTTAATGTTTTTCTCGTCCAAACTTTTTGCACTAGATATGTGAAAAACCAACAAAAACTGATTCATGTATGTCCATTGAACGATTTAATCTAATCTAATCGTTGACCAGCTAATTGTAATCGAATCAGGAGACCAGTTAAGATGTGTACCCCTAGCCCCCCTCCCCGTCAGGTCTGTATGACGTACGGACCGGTCTGAAAAGGGGTTAAAACCACTTTAGATTATAAACTTTCCTACCTGCACCTTTGTTGATCGCCTGCATAAGATGTGCCGTGATCACGTAATGTGGTGGCCTTTATTGACCTATACGCACAGCCTATAGGCGAGTAGACCTTTCTGTGTCAAATTTGTTTTTGAAACATGTGCCATGACACCGCACAGGTTAGCGCATGACCTCTGTACAACACTTCCTGTAAAACTACATATCCCACAATCCCTGGGGGTCTGTCTAGTGCTGATGCAGGTGAAAGCAATTACCAGAGCTTACAATGCTGGAAGAGATGGTTCATAAAATTAGCACTCGCACATTTGTGATGAAGCGGAGATGTGGCTAGGCATGCATGTGACCCAGAATAAGAAGCGGCTTGGCATACTGATTAATAGGGACAAAGTATGTGGATTAATGTATGTAGATGGGTAATCGATCAGCCACAGCATTGGAGCTCATTACAAGGTAAGGCAAACCTCACAGGGAGGATTAGAACTACACCAATACCTAGTTAAAACAACAAACATTTGACAGTGTTCAAAGTCTTTAAATGCAAAGCCAATTAAAGTGAGCTTGCAGGAGTCTGACAAGTAGAAGGTTAATTCTTGCTTTATTACTGCTGGTTATACTAGTATGTGGTTTTAGTAATTGTACTTCATTTTGTATTTGTCTCTTTTGTAGCGAATGACAAACAGCAGCAGTTCTCCAAGCCTTCTCAATGACAGTGCCAAGCCATACACAGGTCATGGTAAGAAAAGTGTTATCTAGTATGGGGCAGAATTGCTTTAGAATTGCTCCATTCTTCAGTAGAGGAATACCAATGATTTTAGCGTACCGCATTGAAATAGACTTGTATTTAACCTTTTGCTGCTACAGAAGTCTGTCATAGGTCAGGACTCGGAAGGGGGTTTTACTCTCCTGGAACTGCATGTAAATCTGACGATCTGATTGTCAGCCTTCAGGTGGAAGCTACCTAGTGGCTGTGCAGGGTGGGGGGGCAATAAAAACTAAGCTTAACTGCATGCAAGCTTTGTTCTATGCCTGCACTATTACAAAGGCAGCAGTTATTTATGGTTAAAACACAGGTGTGCTTCAAAGATGAGTTTAACCACTTCAGCTCCGGAAGGTTTCAACCCCCCCCCCCCCCACCTTCCTGACCAGGTCATTTTTTGCAATATGGCACTGCGTTGCTTTAACTGACCATTGTGCGGTCGTGCGACGCTGTACCCAAATAAAGTTGATGTCCTTTTTTTGGTGGTGGTATTTGATCACCTCTGCAGGTTTTTTTTTTGTTTTTTGCGCTAATAGACCATCAATTTTGGAAAAACAATATTTTTTACTTTGTTACAAAACTCATCCAATAAAGTACAACAAATTTCTTTATCCATTTAGGCCAATGTATTCTGCTACGTGTTTTTGGTAAAAAAAAAAATCCCAGTAAGCATGTATTGATTGATTGGTTTGCGCAAACGTTGTGATCTACAAACTATGCGATGGATTTATGGGCTTTTTATTTCTTTACTAGTAATGGCAGTGATCAGCAATTTTTAGCGGGACTGCGACATTTCGGCGGACAAATGTGACACTTCTTGGGGACCAGTGACACCAATACAGTGATCAGTGCTAAAAAAGGTCACCACACTGGCAGGGAAGGGGTTAACGTCAGGGGCGATCAAAGGGTTAAATGTGTTCCCTGGGGGGTATTTAACTGTGTGGGGGATGGTTGCACTATAAGAAGACACAGGTCTGTATTCCTGCTTAGCAGAAACACAAGATCTCCATCTTCCTTGCTAGCAGAATGGAGATATGCCTTGTTTACATAGGCAGACCACCATTCTGCCTCTCTGAATGATCGCTGGTTTTCCAGCTGACCCACTGATTGGCTCCCACTGTGTCCAATCACAGCGGGAGCCGGGCTCCGGCGGTGTACATGCTTGCCCCAGAGCCCTTGAATCACGTACAGGTACGTCATTTTGCGCTTGAGTGCTGCCCTGCCGCAGTAAATGTACATGGGGCAGTTAAAGTGGTTGTAAACCCTTCCATATACCCAGTGAAGTGACTAGCCACAGGTGATAGAGATAAAACCAATCATCCTACATAAGTTGTACCACACACAGCTTAAGGAACAGAGCCAAGATTGTCAATGAGCTGGAAGTCCCTCTTCTGTCACCATTTTTATCGTGGTGTCAGGAAAACCTGTCCGATGTGACTCCTGCTGAAAACCGCAGACAGAAATGACGCTTGGTACTCTAGACTGAGACAAGTACACACTATAGAGCAGGGGTAGGCAACCTTAGAGGTAGAGATCTACCTGGAAAAACTTGTGAGAAGTGAAAGATCACTGGGCACAGCGTCGCCTCCTCACACCTGATTTAACCAGTTGCTCACTAACTGCTGCAGTTGTACTATGGCAGGTTGGCTTGGCTGCGCAAACCGCCATCATTGTATGCGATGATCGGATTTGTTCCAGAGCCGATCAGTCTCCAGGCCCAGATCAATGATTTCTGGTCTGGACCTGCTGATCGGTTCTGGCGAATGACAAACTGTCCTCCGCCTGTGTAATATAAATGTGGGCAGAGGAAGTGATGTCATCTCCCCTTGTGGAGGCCTTTTGAGTTCCAGCGCAAGAGAAGACCTCTTACCATGAGTACACAACACTACACTGACACCAGGACATGTAGGCACACAATTCACCCCCTGATCGCGCCCCCCCCCACCCAGTTAACTCCTTCACTCCCTGTCACTTGGTGCAGTTATCAAATTTTTTACTGATCACTGCACTGGTGTCACTTATGACGCTAAACAGCATTGGGCTAGTTAGTGGTAGGCCCAGGTAGGTTTAGGGTACCCCTCATTACCCCCCCTAATTTTTAACCCCTTGATGGCCCCCCGCAGTTAACCCTTTCACTCTGTCACCAATTGTGTTCATATTTTTCACTGTATTGATGTCACTTGTTACAGTGGCAGTTAGTGGTAGGCCCAGGTAGGTTTAGGGTACCCCCCATTACCCCATTAAAGGTTTAAACCCCTCGATCGCCCCAGTTAACCCTTTCACCCCCTGTCACCAGTGGTCACCCTATTAGTTGGAGGTAGACCGATATATCGGCTGATTTTTGGCATCTTTAATTGGCATCGGCAAATTAGGCCAATTTATGCACTAAGGCCGGTTCACACAGGGGTGATCCGACTTGCGGGGCGACTGCACAGCTAACGACTTCTGTAATAGAAGTCAATGCAAGTCGCCTTCAAAAGTAGTACAGGAACCTTTTTTCTAAGGTGAAGCGACTTGAAAGACACATCCAGGCAGCCTGCCAAGTCTGAGAACATTGATAAAAGAACCAAAGGGATGCAATGTTTATACCTGTCAAAGGAATGAACTCTGGTGTGTAAATAAGGGAAGTTTAACCATTTAAAGACTCAATCTTTTCTGACATTTGTTGCTTACAAGTAAAGTATTGCTAGAAAATCTCTTGGAACCCCCAAACATACATTTAGCAGAGACCCTAGAGAATAAAATGGCGACTGTTGCAATATTTTTGTCACACGGTGTTTGCGCAGCGGCCTTTCAAACGCAATTTTTTTTTTTTTTTATATATCTAAATTATACATACAAGTGCACTGATTGGAGGCTTGTGTTTAATGTTTTAATTTAAGCAATTTTCTGTATTACTTAACTGTTAGATTTTATGAGATGAAGGGATAAAAAAATCGGCCACTCCGATTTTCTAAATATTGGCATTGGTCTACCTCTATTAGTGTCACGGGTGATGCTAGGTAGTTTTTTCTTAATAGCGTCAGGGCTCCTGCCGTGTATACCTAATAATAGTAAAAGTTTAACCCCCTGATCACCCAGCAGGAGACATCAGTTAGGTTTTAGCATGAGTTTGGGTCAGCACAAGTACCAGGCAGGGTCAGATTAGTGCAGGTACTTTAACGCGCACACACACTAGATAGGTCAGTTACTAGCATAGTGTCTGAATGGATCAATATCTTTGCTCTGATCAGAACTATATTGGCATTCCTAATTTAGTGTTCCCAAAAACGTGGCATTAGTGGGATCAGCCCAGACACCTGCTAGCACTTGCGTTTAGCCCCTCCGCCCCCAGCCCACCCAAGTGTAGTATCAATAGATCACACTCGCTTACAAAACACAACACGCATAACTGCAGTGTTCGCAGAGTCACGCCTGATCCCTGTGAACGCTAAGTTATTTTGGTAGCGATTAAAGCAGGCTCTGACAACCAGGTGCTCTTTTGCCTGTGAATCAAAATGGTGTACCTATAAATTTAAGGGGCCAAAATGTCTAAACAGAGGTACACTACTGAAGAGGTCTACAAGTTGCTGAGCATGACAGATGAGCGCAATGGGGAACCTCCACTGTCAGATTCAGGCTCAGTATATGAACCCATAGAGAGCAGCTGCACCCTAACAGATGGCTTTGACGACAGAGTAGTGGACCCTGCTATGGTCAGGCGTACCAAACCCTTTTCTTTTTTTGAGGTGCAAGAGCCACATGGCTCTCATATGGAGCAGAGAGCCAGTACTACTGCCTCTTATCCTTCTGGTGAACTGGCAAGCACCAGTGGCCTAGTACATCTTGGTTGTAGACAAACCAGCACTGCAGTAACGCTTGATGTCATGAGTCCCTTAAGTGCAGTTCAAGCAGATGCGGTGGCTAACAAGTAGTGTCCTGCAGCCACCAAGAAGACAGACTGGCCCGCAGAGCCCATAGTGCCCTTCCCACTGCATATGCTAATCCTGATTCGCAGCTCCCCACTTCTGCAGTACCCGTGCAGGAAGAGATCATCACAGCCCTACGGTTTCCAGACGGTGCTGTGCCCCAACTTACCGATCCAAATGCAGTAAGCTGGCTGCATGAGAGGCACTTCCCAGAAGTTCTCCGTGGTACCCCTACCCAACGAGCACTCCAAAGAAGAGGTATCCGCAGACCATGCGGATATAGGTGTGACACCCGCTCCTATTGTCCCTGTCCCGACGAGCCTGGTCTCTGCATCGGTGAATGTTTTCGCCGCTGCCACACTAGTGAAGTATTGGCATAGGGTACAGCACTGCATAGTCCTAGGGCACACATTCATTTTTTTTTTTTTTCTTCTCTATTCTCACGCTATTCTGCTCCCCCCCCCCCCCCCCCCCCTTCTCTTAACTATGTTTGTTACGGTGTCTTATGTCTGCTTTGCAAGTTATACTTTACTGTTTGCTGTGTTGTATTGTTAACCATTATTTGCATTGCAGGTGCGCCATTCAGCTGCAGCACTGATTTATTCATCTTGACGGCAACAGCGTTTTCTCCTACAATACGTAAATCAGCGACTCCAGCGCTGTAGGATGTGATTTCACCACCACAGTTAAAAGGAGCATACGGGGGTACGGAAAGTATTCAGACCCCCTTAAATTTTTCACTCTTTGTTATATTGCAGCCATTTGCTAAAATGTAAGTTCATTCTTCAAAAACTTCAAAAGCTTCTTTTGTTTATAGCGGCGATCAGAAATGACGCAGGGGGGATCAAATACCACCAAAAGAAAGCTCTATTTGTGGGGAAAAAAAGGACGCAAATTTCATTTGGGTACAACGTCGCACGACCGCGCACTTGTCAGTTAAAGCGATGCAGTGCCGAATCGCAAAAAGGGCTCCGGTCCTAAAGCTGGAAATCCTTCTGGGGCTGAAGTGGTTAATGTACACACAGCACCCCATATTGACATTTTTTGCAGATTTATTAAAGAAAAACTGAAATATTACATCAGACCCTTTGCTCAGTATTTAGTAGAAATGATTTATGACTCGTTTCCCAGACTACATTATAAAGTCAAAAAGAAATTATTTAGACGTTTTTTACAGTTATACCCCACGACACACATGTAATTGGTGAAGTCGGGGTCTTCCTAAAGGTCGAAATCCTGGCCTCGGGAAAAACGCTAAGCCGTGACGTAGCGAAATTGACTGTTCACGCGCCAGCACGCTGCAACATGGGTTTACTTTAAACGCAGGAAAAAAAGGGGTGTTTATCTCGAAAGAAAACCACCATAAACTAGGGGGGACGCAGTAAAGA
>BLSH010464812.1:550723-569457 GCA_018402905.1 Glandirana rugosa
ACTAATCACAAACAGACTTCGCCAAATACTAGTTTATTGATGGGTTTACTGGGACTAGTTTTCAAATGTATGGGGTCAAGATTTATGGAACATAACGGGGGAAATTGTAGTTACTGTCGAACTTCAAAAAACACCATAAACACTTACTCCGAGAAATAGAAGAGTCTACCATTTCGACGGGTAAGGAGAACCGTTGTCCGGAGGTCAAGGACCTTTAAGAACCCGACAGAACGTACTTGACGTGCAAACTCTAGAGGGGTCTCACCGTGTTACTATAACTCCAGTCCTCTGACTCTACCGGTGAGGTCTTGGAAGTGAAATAAGACAACATCGGTTACTGTCCAACTGAACCGGAACACAAAACGTAGTAACAGTACAACCTTACTGGTTCATGCAGGGTACACGTCGAAGGACCGACTACTTACGTTTACAAGGAGGGCATAAAAACTATTGTATGACGTAAGTAGAACGGTAGTTAAAAATGGTTAAAAGGACACGGAAACATCGAGTGTGTAGGGGTTTTGTAGTCGTTAGGTGGAGGCACAAAGTGTCATGCTTACCACATGGAAAGTAACATCCGGAACACACTTACATGGCAAGATGAATGCAGTATGTTATCAAAAATACGGGAGGAACATTTGCATTCATCAGCCAGGAAGCTGCACATGGGACGTACTTGGTCATTCCAACATGACAATGATGCAAAACACAAGGCCAAGTCAACCTGTCATTGGCTACAACAGAATAAAGTGAAGGTTCTGGAGTGGCCATCTCAGTCTCCTGACCTCAATATCATTGTGCCACTCTGGGGAGATCTCAAACGTGCAGTTCATGCAAGACAGCCCAAGAATTTCCAGGAACTGGAGGCCTGTTGCCAAGAGGAATGGGCAGCTTTACCATCTGAGAAGATAAAGAGCCTCATTCACAAATACCACAAAAAACTTCAAGCTGTCATTGATGTTAAAGGGGGCAATACAAGGTATTTAGAACTGGGGTATGTAAACTTTTGATCAGGGTCATTTGGGTAGTTATTTGATCATAAACCGCTTCAGACAAACACTAATCATGAGTGAAAGAAAAGTTTTGTATTATCATTCATATTCTCTGAAAAATGGCCAAGAAATCATAAATTCTGTCAGGGTATGTAAACCTTTAAGCATAACTGTATATATACATTTGTTATTATGGCATTGGTGGTGTGATCACAACTGATATGTCTTATGTACCCTTTTTTAAAAAAAAAGTATTTACATCTTATTTTGCATTTGTTGGAGTGCATCTAAGGAACCCAACTACTCCCAGGCAAGTTTTGAGTGAATTCCACTGCTTCACTGCACCTTGGCTTTTAAGAGGCAGTGTGGGACCTCCCATTTCCAGAAGAGACAGTGCTGTAAGATCTGGGTAAATGTACGTGATTAATCTACGGATGGGATCAGAATTATCTACAAGGTCTGATCCTGTTAGGCGTTGTATCTGTGCAGCTAGGAAGTACATTTTGGGATTCGATACCGCTAGCCTTCCTTGTTCCTTACTATATTGCAATGTAGACAGTCTGATCCCGGCTTGTTGTTTTTTCCATATCAGTGTCCTAAATTGTGTATATGCATGAACTATGTCCTAGTTATCCCACATCAGGGAGTTATGGAATATATAGAGCAATTGAGGAGCCCACACCATTTTAATCAAGTTCACTCTACCCACCACTGAAATGGTTACTTTACACCAGTTTTTGTACTTCAGTTCGAATTTTTGTAATAGTGGTTTCAGATTTAACTCCAAATACTCTTGAGGGTTGGGAGAAACAACTACTCTTAAGTATTTGAAAGAGGAGACTATTTGTGTTTGTTAGACACAAAAAGGTATGGGTCGACATATGGGATCCAGCGGCAGCAAGACCGATTTACTCTAATTTATGGAAAACTTCCAAATCTATCAATTAAGTACATGAGGGCCTGTAGGGATTCAGATGTTTCCCCTAGTTATAAGAGAGTATCAACTGTGTATAGTGGTATTTTTTATTCGAGGGGACCTCTACAAAAGACAGCAATGTCAGAGGACACGCTAATTAGGGCTGCCAGAGGCTCCAGTGCCACTTTAAACAGAAGGGGCGACCGCGAGCACCCATGACATTTACCTTTCTTTAAAGGGAAGGAATCAGATAAATCTCTGTTAATCCTTGAGCGAGTTGTAGGGGCAAAGTATAATAGATCCATGTGATAAACTGATCACCTAACCCAAAGCGTGTTAGCACCTCCCATAAGTATGGCCACTCAATACTGTCAAATGCCTTGGCAGCATCCGATGAGAGAATAGCTTTATCTGGATTATCCCCCGGAATCTGAAGATTCAGAAATAAACATCTGGTATTAATGGCCGTAGATCTTGTGGGTATAGACCTTGATTGGTCTTTATGCACCAGTTTGACAATTACTTCAGATAACCCAGTAGCTAAGATGTGGGCCAGTAATTCAACATCTGTATTTAACAGAGAGATGGGTCTGTAAGAGTCCAGCAAATGTTTGTCTTTACCTGGCTTTGGTAGAACAATGATAATGGCCTCACTCATAGAAGGGGGGTAAGCTCCCTGTTTCAACTGTGCTAAGTGTTTTTGATAGTTCTGGTAGAAGTACCTGGGCCTTGTTTTTATAGACTTCTGCCTGCAAGCCATCTGTGCCCAGCGACTTGTAATTGAGCATGCCAGCTAAAGCTTATGAGATCTCCTCTAGCATGATTGTGGTATTAATAACAACGAGGTCAGCCCCGCTAACCTTGGGAAGAGAGCATCTGTCTAAGAACTGGGAGAACTTATTGCTGTCAAGTGAAATCTTAGGGGTGTAAAGATAAAAATAAAATCAGTGGAAGATTTGTTGAATTTCCAAGTGGGCATAGCTTATTGTACATCAGTTATCCGAAATACCCGCTACACAGGACAGTTGTTGTTGAGTTTTTGCAATCATTGCCAGTACTTTTGCTATAAAATAACCTTTTTTTTGGCAGTGCTAAGAGCCATGGGCCTATACAGTTTTGTGCCTCTAACCATTTACCCTTAGAAGCTGGAGTGGGATTGTTTATCAAGGGCCAATTCAACGGATTGGGTCTCTTTTACCAGGGAGTCTTCCTAGGCTTTAGAGTTATGTTTGTTGGATGTAATCTCTTTTACAAATAAGCCTGTCAAATAAGCTTTAAGAGCATCCCAAATGATGGCTAAGGGAGCAGTGTTTAAGTTCACCTCTGGGATAGCTGACAATAATTCAGAAATGTAATCATTTTCTGGAAACAATTGCAGCCAGAAAGGGTTAATCTTCCACAAGGATCATTGCAATTAACCCAGAATATGTAATCGTACCCAAAAGGGTGAATGGTCTGATAAATGTATAGGTTCATACTTAGAGTCATCTATCACAGAAAAAAATAGCAGAGTTACCTAGTCCTAAATCAACGCAGGAGAGGCCTCTGTTAGTAGCAGAATTGCATGAATAACACTTATTAGACATATTTCTTTCCCCCTACACGTCTTGTAGGTCTGTTTCACTGAGTCTAGCAAAGGGCATTGATCTAGGTTCAGAAGTAACACTTCTGTTGGTAGCAGACAATTTGTCAAGAACAGGATCTAGGTATTATAATCACCCAAAGCAATTGAATTGATTGATCAGACCTTCACAGATCGGTTGCCAGTTGGTCTTCTGTTCACACATTTGTTAAATTTTACCAGGTGAATGTTCAGCTGATGCCAGGATCTCTCATAAGGTTATTCATGTGGCTTTGTAGGCTCTGTTGAACCCCTTCTATGAAAGTGATTCCAATGGAAGATTAAAAAAAAAAAAAAATCTTATATTTACCTGCTCTATGAAATGGTTTTGCTCATAGCAGCCCTCATTCTCTTCTTTTTGGGTCCACTGCCAGCTGTCCTGGCTCCTCCCACCTGACGAGTACCCCCAATAACAAGACTCAATGGAGGCATATTGCTATGGAGGCACTTGAGCAGGCTGGCACCTGGACTGCGCTCTGTGTGTCCATGCACACACAGAGCACAGTTCAGCTCTGGTAAAAAAAACACTTTGGGCCTTTAGAACTTGTGTTTTTTTGTTTTTTTTTACTTGATAGGCTTTTCCTTGCCCTTTTGCCCACCCCTTAGTTAAACTGCTTTTGGACATTCCAGTGTATCTGAATACTCATCCTGTGTCCCATAATATACTGTATGATTAAAAAAATAGGATTTGTGACTTATCATAAAATCCTATTCTTAGAATACATTAAGGGACATAAGTCCCTCCCCTCTTTTCTCATGATCCAATCCTACTATTGCTTGTTAACAAAACTGAGGTATGCTGGTAGTGGGAGGAGTTACATTGTGCTGTCCTTATAGCTTTCTTTTTACTATACAATCTCCTGAAGGCAATACTGTGTACTCAAAGGAAAGGATTTTATGGTAAGTCAAAAATCCTATTTCCATTAATTGGGACACAAAAGTTCTTTAATCACTTCCCTCTGACTTACACCAGACACAACAGAACACAGATCATTGTACCGGGTCACTGTGTGCAGCCCTGGTACTATGTGATCGATGTGACCAATCACAGCAATCCCATATCAGTTGTAAACAATGGCTGTCATTCATAGCCATTGCTTACTATTGTGATCTCTGTGATTGGTCACAGTGATTGCATGGTAAAAAGCCCAATCCCAGCAGACCTGTACGATGTAATAGATGTGGCTAATCACAGCTATTACAGTATTAAATAATCACACATGAATGGATGCCATTTGCAGTTTAAAAATTATTCCTTATACAATGATCATCACTGTAATAAGCAATCATAGTGTAAGAATAAAATCTTGATCACCTCCCAAGAGCAGGACAGTGTCACAATGCTCTGGTGATAGTATGTAAAAAAAAGTAAAAAAATTGTAAAAGAAATGTATGTATATATATATATATATATATATATATTGTGGCATTATGAAAGACGAGGTGATCGTTGGATGTTATGTTTCACCTCACATGCGTTCACTTACAGGAAACTAAGGTGGAATTCGGTCTAGGTTTTACCAGACACCTTGGCAGGGTTGGTTCCGGACCAGATTTTGTGGTCCACTCATATCCACCAACGGGTGGTATAAAGGAAGCTGGTTTTGGATCAGAACTTTGCTCTTGACCTGGACTCAGGAAGCCAAAGCCTGAGAGAGCTGCTGAGCTGAACTTTGCTTTGTGATTGACACAAAAAGGTTTGCATTATCTTTGTTCTGTGGGTGACTGGGAAAAGCCCTTCACCTCTGAGTTAGGAGCTGGACATGTTTAGTTAGTGCCTGGATGGCAAGGATTTATTTTCTGTTTGGTTTATTTGATTTTACATGCAACCTTGTAAATAAACCTGGCTACAAGTCAGATTTTAAGAAAACCTGCCGTTTGGACTACCTTTTTCCAGGAAAGGTGATCCCCATTAACCCCTACAATATATACACACATACAGTATCTCACAAAAGTGAGTACACCCCTCACATTTTTGTAAATATTTTATTCTATCTTTTCATGTGACACATTGCTACAATGTAAAGTAGTGTGTGTGCTGCTTGTATAGCAGTGTAAATTTACTGTCCCCTCAAAATAACTCAACACACAGCCATTAAGGTCTAAATCACTGGCAACAAAAGTGAGTACACCCCTAAGTGAAAATGTCCAAATTGGGCCCAATTAGCCATTTTCTCTCCCCGGTGTCATGTGACTCGTTAGTATTACAAGGTCTCAGGTGTGAATGGGGAGCAGGTGTGTTAAAATTGGTGTTATCTCTCTCACTTTCTCATACTGGTCACTGGAAGTTCAACATGACACCCCATGGCAAAGAACTCTCTGAGGATCTGAAAAAAAGAATTGTTGCTCTACATAAAGATAGCTTAGGCTGTAAGAAGATTGCCAAGACCCTGAAACTGAGCTGCAGCATGGAGGCCATACAGCGATTTAACAGGACAGGCTGCACTAGGAACAGGCCTCGCTATTTTCGACCAAAGAAGTATAGTGCACATGCTCAGCGTCATATCCAGAGGTTGTCTTTGGCAAATAGACGCATGAGTGCTCTCAGCATTACTGCAGAGGTTGAAGGGGTGGGGGGGTTAGCCTGTCAGTGCTTAGACCATACGTTGCATGAAATTGGGCTGCATGGCTGTCGTCCCAGAAGGGAGCCTCTTCTAAAGATGATGCACAAGAAAGCCTGCAAACAGTTTGCTGAAGACAAACAGTAAGCGTTTAGGGGGCAGTTGGTGCCGGATGTAATGTAAAGGGGACTTTGATGTAAAGGGGATTGCACTGTAAAGGGGCACTGTAATGATTACAGTGCAGTCCCCTTTATATCAGTGTCCCCAGCAATCACAGCTCCCACCTTTTCTCTCTAATCAGTGTCCCTTTTTGCTTTTTGCTCTCTGCTCACTGTGCAGATCTTCAGCTTCTCCCACCCCCAGCTCCCTTACATTAAAGACCGCAGAGCCCACCTTACGGTACAATCCACAGAGCCCCCTTAGAGTCTGCAGAATTTACACATACACTGTAAGGGCGAGCTTTGTTTACTATAATGTAAACGGGAACCCTGATTTAAGGGAAGCGCTGATGTAAAGGGAAACTCTGATGTAAGGGGTTTTCTGGGAACCCTGGTTTATGGGGGGACTCTGATGTAAAGGGGAGCTCTGATATAAGAGGGTCTCTGCTCACCAAAGCCCCCCTTGCATCAGAGTGCATAGAGCACCCCTTAAAGCGGAGTTCCACCTGGGTAAAAGTCAGCAGCTACAAAAAGTGTAGCTGGTGACTTTTAACAATCGGACACTCACCTGTCCCTGGCTCCATCAATGCGGTTGCCCGAGGGCTCGCTCTTCGCCCCCCTCCCATAGGCAGCGCCGGCATCACAAGTGTGGGCACCCGGCTTTGGCTTCAAAGCTGGGCGTGCACTGCGCATGCGCAAGTCGCGCTGCACCTTGTGAATGGCCGGCGTATCTTCTGGGACCTGTGCCGTGTCCTAGAAGATCGCCGAGAGGGGGGAAGGTGAACTTTCTTCTGGAGCCGCAGCTCTAGCAGAAGAAGTGGACCTGGGACCCTGTAAAAACAGGGTCTCTGGCCCCCCCACCCCAAAAAAATGACAATTGTGGAATGTCAGGGGGTCACCTTCCCTTAAAGCACAAAGTAATTGTGCTGGGAGCGCGTTTGCACTGTGTTATGCAAATATGCGGCCGCTCGGCATCCACCAGCCGAGAGGTCACATATTTGCATACTGTCGGTGTGAAGGGGTTAAATTCGTTTATATACTGGGAGGTAAAAGAGAGGGTGAGCTTACTCACCCCAGGATGGAGGCTCAGGCATAGCCATGCAAGACCTTCTAATCAGATAAGATCTCGGTCCTATGAACCAGAAACCCCCGAACCTTCACCAGAGGAGTTCCCAGGCACTGGATCCTGGGTATTTCATTCTTCTAGACCTTTCTCATCCAAAGATGAGAACAAAAGCAAAGAGTCCAACAAACATTCTGTAAGAAGCCCCAATGCTTCAGTTAAAAATGTTACTGCATCGATCAGCCAACCAGGAAGGGCACCAAGAAGCAAACCTCACCATGCTATGTCAATTCCCATGACTTCCCCAACTGTTCTTATGGGGCAGGGTTATCATCAAAACCATCCTTTACCACCTCAGCAGCCACACAGAAAGAGCAAACACAGAAAGGTAAGGAAACTCACCTTTCTTCTTTTGAGTTCAATCTTCCCGCCCACAGGCAGACACAGGAGGAGAAGGAGGAGCAGATCAGCTCTGTCTCCTCTACTGTCCGACTGTCCGTCCGTCCGTGCAGAGGGTGGGGCGGGGGGGATGTCAGCGCTGGCTCTGAGGCTGAGCTGTGTGGGAGAGAGACACACAGCTCAGCCCTGCAGCCGGGCAGAGGAGACACAGGCACAGCCGCATAGTGGAAGGTGAGCGGCGGCTACGGTATATGTTAACCCTATCCGGACCACGGTCGCCGCTCACCTCCAGCTGTTCTGCCTGCACAAGAAGCCATGGAGCAGGCAGCCCCGGCCCACTGGATAGCAGTGGGTGTCAGCGGACATGTTACTGCTGACATCCGCTGCCCCATAGAGGTGAATGGAGGGTCCGATCAGGTCCACTTGAAAAACTGACAGGCAGACCTGATTGGAAAGCCCGTGTGAAAGGGGCTTAAGTATATTTTCCCTTCTTTGAACTGCAGTGTGTTTGTGTAGATCAGCTACATAAAATCATAAATAAAATTCAATTGAGTTCCAATTCGTAACTCTATAGAATATGGAAAAGTCAGAAGCTTATTAGTATTCATAGCTAGGCAATGTGCCACATATATTGGGAATTATCTCTATAGAATATGGAAAAGTCATAGGATTGTTATCATGAACCAATGAACAGGGAACTATTATTTTCAGCAGTCAGTGAATGTTTGGTTCCATACAAGCTCATACTTATGGATGGTTTACAGTCAATGGGGTTGATTTGCTAAAGGGAAATATACTGCGGACTGCAAGTGCATTTGCTCCAGAGCTTAGTAAATGAGGTAAAGCTTCACTTTGCAAAAAATACTCAATCACATGCAAGGAAAATAAAAACAGTATTTTTGCTTACATATGATTGCATGATAGAAATCAGCTGAGCTTCCCCTTAGATCTAGAGCAACTGCTTTTGCAGTGCACTTTCAAGTATATCAACTGCCCTGGCTATAGAATTTTACTAAGCTTTGGCATCAGCTTATAAATTTTTAACATTTTTACCATAACTTTTGTCATACTGCAATATCTAGGATGATGAATAGTCTTCTGGGGCTGGTAATATCACAATTAATTCCAAATAAGTGTAGCCCAGGCCCCGACCTCTGAAGAGCTAATGGCGCCCTTCAGGGCCAGGGAGAGCTGACATTTATCCTCACAGAGTGGGTTACTAGGCATGGTGGGTGCAGATAGAAGAATTGAGTTTGGGGCCAGACCCTTTGATAATGCAAAACAAAAGAGATGTATTTTTCTCTTCAAGAACTGGGGAGAGAGGGTTAGGGCCAGGACTCCCTTTAAGTAGGTGCAACATCACTTAGCATACTTCGAGACTCTCTTAATAAGGCTCTTAATGTAGCTGTAAAGTCCCACAGGCCTTCCAACTGAACTTTGCCTGACTAGAACTATTTCCTTGAGCATTGAACTTATACTTTGGACTTCAACACAGATTGATGCACATACCAAGCTTGGTATCCCCGCTGTGCAGATCTGGCATCCATCTCACAGCCTCCTGCTGTAGCTTCATGAGTTTTGGACTCCCACTGCCACTGGGTCCCTTGTGCTTCACACAGCCAACCGAGTGTCCCCATGCCAACATGCTGAGTCCCTTCCTTGGCTCTTCAGCCCAACTGCTGAACTCTCTTGCAAGCGCCACCCCCGCTACGCTGCTGGTTTCCTAGCTTGACTTCTGCTGAGACTTTACTAACTTTTCCACTGTCCCCCAGCTAGTGAAAATGGCTGCTCTGGTACTCTCTCAGACTCCAAACTCTGGTTTCTGATAACAGGAGCATTGTCCCTCGTAGGCGACAGCTTCCCCTTTACCTCTGACAATGGTTCACACTTTGTCCCTGGTGACGGGAATGAGTGTCTTCCGTTAGAACTCTGTCCCTTCACCTCCGACAAAGAGGGGTTCTCCGGCCGGCAGAACCCGTGCAACTTGGTTAGGCTTCCAGCATGAAGCCCCAACCCCGAGCTGCTGTTTCTTGTCCTGAGTAGGCATCAGACTGCCTAGCATCTAGGAACTTCTGGTTAGGCCCCAGACTTCTGGCCTAGCAGCCGTCAGCTTTTAACACACGTCCACCCAGACAGCCATCCAGGTGGCACAGAACACTGACTCCTCCCAAATATATAGGCTCTCCCAGCAGGCCATGGGGCCCAAGAGAACCCCTGCCCATTGGCTGGAGCAGCCTATCATTCATATTCCAAGTTCATGTATACCTTATCATTCCAATGCCATCAGTAGCAGTGCCACCCAATGGCAGAGGAGAGAGATGCATCAAACTCAGAGTTAGGAAAAGAATCAAGAGATCCACTAAAAACATGGCCAGGTTAATTATTACCCAGCAAACTAAATTTAACAGCACCCCCGTTCAAAAAAAGGGTGCTACATAAGCATTTATGAAAAGCCTACAAGGTGTTTGCTGAGCATTTATTTAGCATACTCATTATCGGTGCCAACACAGCCTGAAAAATAGCTATAGCAGACATAAATGGCAAGTAATGCTGATGTTCTTGCAAGTATTAACATGGACACATATTGAGGCTCCAAAAGACACTCAAAAAATATGAGTTCTTAGGGTCAATTAACCAGGTGGTATTACTTACTTCATTTTAGCACTAACATATTCCGATGACAAAAATAAATGTTTCTGCAGAATTGTTTTTCATCCAGCCATAAGTATTTTACTGTTGCGGCCATGAATCATTTTTTTTTATCTTAACATGGCCATACATTATACAATTTTCTTATTCAATTTCTTTTAGATTTACCTTCAGATATGGAGTGCAGGGGCCTGCCTGATTGCGTACAAATTGAAAGCGTTTAGGTTTGACCTCATATTATATGGTTTTGGTAAATCTAAAGGAAAATTGTACAAGAGCATTGTATAACGTATGGCCAGTCTTAGAAATGATTTAACCACTTTGCGACCGAATGACGGCTACAGTGTGGTCAGCTAGTTCTGTGATCGTGCCTGCTGCACGCCGGGGATAGCAGTGTCCTCCGGAGCCAATCAGCTGCTCTTTACCACATGATCAGCTGTGTCCAATCACAGCTGATCACAGATGTAAACAGAAGCCGGTTATCGGCTTTCCTTTCCTCGTGCTGACAGCATGAGGAAAGGAGAAGAGAGCCAATAATCGGCTTGTGTAAAAGGGACATTGGCACTGATAAGCAAGGCACTGGTTACCAGTGTCCTGATTATCAGTGCAATCCCAACAGTGCCCATCAGTGCTACCAATCAGTGCCACCTATCAGTGCCGCCTCATCAGCGTACATCAGTAAAGGAGAAAAATTACCTGTTTGCAAAATTTTATAACAAACTAAGAAAAAGTTTTTTTTTTTTCAACATTTTCGTTTTTTCCATTTGTTTAGCAAAAAATAAAAAACCCAGTGAGGATTAAATACCACCAAAAGAAAGCTCTATTTGTGTGAAAAAAAGGGATTTTATTAAAACTTACCGTAAAATCCTTTTCTCAGAGTTCACTGACAGACGCAGCTCTTCATGACTTTGTGGGGACGTCCCCAAGCTGTGTCAAAAAAGAGGGGTGTGTAAACGCAAACAACTGTACCCAACTGAACCTCTGAGGAGGCGCCAGACGCGCCTACACTGCCGCCTGCAGAACTTTGCGGCCAAAAGCAGCATCCGAAGATGCAAACACATGAACTTTATAAAACTTAGTAAAAGTGTGAACCGAGGCCCAAGTGGCCGCTTTGCACACCTGTGACACCGAGGCCTGGTGTCTGAAAGCCCAGGAAGTACTAACCGCCCGGGTAGAATGAGCCGTGACCGGAAAAGGGGAACCTTGCCCCGAACAGAATACGCATGGGTCACGGTTTTTCTAATCCGCTGAGAAATCGTAGCCGAAGAGGCCGTCAGACCTTTGCGTGGTCCTTCTGGCAGAACAAACAAGGCGTCAGCTTTACGAAAGGAAGCTGTAGCCGCCAAGTACACTCGTAAGGCCCTTACTACGTCCAAGTTATGCAACTCAAACTCCTTGGGGTGCGATGGACGAGGGCACAATGAAGGCAGAACAATATCTTCATTAATATGAAAAGAAGAGACTACCTTCGGAAGAAAAGAAGGAAGGGGTCGCAAGACCGCCTTATCCTTATGCATTACCAAATAAGGAGACTTGCACGATAGTGCGGCCAATTCCGACACTCGTCTGGCAGAAGTAATTGCGACTAAGAAGGCCACCTTCTGTGACAAAAGTTGTAAGGGAATCTCCCTGATTTTTTTCATATGGTGGTTTTTGAAGAACAGAAAGCACCAGATTCAGATCCCACGGGGCCATCAGGGATCTCACCCGAGGCGCCACATGTCGCACACCTTGTACAAAGGTACGAATCAGAGAGTGCGAAGCCAAAGGTCTTTGAAAAAGTATGGCTAAGGCCGAGATCTGGCCCTTAAGAGTACTCAAAGACAACTGCTTATTCAGACCCTGCTGTAAAAAGGTCAGTACCCTGGAGACTACAACGAGCAAGGGTTATAGTCCTCCGCCTCGCACCAAGCAATGTAAGCCTTCCAGGTGCGGTGATAAATCTTGCGAGAGGTGCACTTGCGAGCTTTCAACAGAGTGGGGATCACGGAGTCGGCCACTCCTCTATCCCTTAGCACCTGGGACTCAATAGCCAAGCCGTCAAAGCCAGCGAGGGTAAAGCAGGGTGCAAGATGGGCCCTTGAGACAGGAGGTCATCTCGCATCGGAAGCCGCCAGGGGACGTCTGCCACCATTTGCACCACGTTGGCGTACCAGGTGCGCCGAGGCCAATCTGGGGCCACCAGAATGGTCGGAATTCCTTCCATCACTATTCTGCGCACCAATCTCGGAAGCAGACGTATGGGAGGAAAAGCGTACAGGAGGAGATAACGGCTCCAGGGAGCCACCAGGGCATCCGTGGCCACTGCCAACGGATCCTTCGTCCTGGATACAAAAGTTCTCCCCTTGTGATTGAACCTGGACGCCATGAGATCCACATCCGGTGTCCCCCACTTGTGGCAAATGTGACTGAACACCTCCGGGTGAATGGACCACTCCCCCTGGTCCAGCTCCTGGCGACTGAGAAAGTTCGCCTGCCAGTTCTCCACACCTGGGATGTAAACCGCAGAGATTGCCGGAACGTGGAGTTCCGCCCAACGCAGAATCAGAGCTGCCTCCGCAGCCGCCGCTGGGCTCCGAGTGCCGCCCTGATGATTCACATATGCCACCGCCGTGGCATTGTCCGACAAAATTCGAATTCAAATGCAATCTCCTCGTCCAATGAGAAAGACACAGTCTGATGGCTCTCAGCTCCAGCACGTTGATGGGTAGGCAGGCCTCCTGGGCCGACCAATGACCCTGAGCTGATAGCTGCTCCAGGACTCCGCCCCAACCCGTCAGGCTGGCGTCCGTGGTGATTACCGTCCACTGAAGGGGCAGGAATGACTTCTCCCGAGAGAGGGCCGAGTCCCGCAACCACCAGGTGAGGGACGCCCTGGTCTGAGGGCCCAGCCGGATCAGAAGATCCAACGACCGGTGGGACTTGTCCCATTGAACCAGAATTGCTCGCTGGAGCAAACGAGTGTGACTCTGGGCAAAAGGTATCGCCTCGAACGACGAGACCATGAGCCCCAGCACCCTCATACAGAACCGCAAGGAAGACCGGCGGCGTGATAGGAGGGTGCGCACAGCCGACTGTAAGCTCTGTAGCTTTGTCGGAGGGAGAAACACCTTCGCTTGTTCCGTGTCCAGAATGAGACCCAGGTACTCCAGACGGCAGGAAGGAGACACCGGCGACTTCTGCAGGTTGAGTAACCAGCCGAAGTCCCGCAATGAGACCATTGCGATATGCACATTCTCCTCCAGTGCAGAGACAGAGTCCGCTCGCAGGAGCAGATCATCCAGGTACGCCACTATGGCAATGCCCCTCTGACGCAGCAACGCCAACACCGGGGCCAGTATCTTCGTGAACACCCGGGGCGCAGAGGTCAGGCCGAAAGGGAGAGCTACAAATTGAAAATGGCGATCCCCAACAGCGAACCGCAGGAATCGTTGATGTCGCGGATGGATGGGTACATGGAGGTACGCATCCTTTATGTCCAATGATGCCAGGAATTCCCCCTGGTGCAGGGCGGCCACGACTGACCGAACAGACTCCATCCGGAACTTTCGCGCCCTGACAAACTTGTTTAGGGCCTTTAGGTCCAGGATGGGCCAAAATCCGTCCCCTTTTTTGAGTACCACAAAAAGATTCGAGTAAAAGCCTCGAAACCTCTCTCCTGGGGGAACCGGTACGATCACTCCCTGATCTGAGAGAGCCTGCACCGCCCTGGAAAGGGCCAGCCTGCGCTCCAGCGGGAGGTTTAAATTTGATGGGAAGAACCTGTCTGGGGGTAGAGTGATGAACTCTATCCTGTACCCGGTGGACACCACCTCGCAGACCCAGCGGTCGGAAATGCGAGCCAGCCACCGGTCTGCGAACCCCCGAAGACGTCCCCCCACCCGACAATCGGGTGGGGGCGACCCATCAGGCTGAGGAAGACTTGTCTTCCGTCTTTCCTGGTTTGCGCTGCCACTGCCGGCGTCCGGCCCCTGCAGCAACCTTACTGGAACGGGTTCCCTTGCTTGCCGCGCCTGATGCGCGAAAAAGCTTCTTCTGACCCGACGTAGAAGGCTCCTGCCTACGGCGAAAATCACGCCTGCGGGGCTCCGGGAGGAAAGTACTCTTGCCTCCCATGAACTCCTTAATGATTTCATCAAGACGCGAGCCAAATAGGCGCCCACCCTGAAAAGGAAGATCAGCCAAACCTAGTTTGGAAGCGTGGTCACCCGACCAGGAACGCAGCCAAAGAGTTCTGCGAAGCCTAATGGCCGATATAGATATTCTAGACAGCAAGGGCAGAACATGCACCGCCGCATCACAGAGGTATTTAATCCCCTGGAGTAAAAACTCAGCCTTCTGCGGTGCCTCCATAAGGCGACCGTCTGTCAGGTCTGACTTAAGTTCCTCCATGCACTCCGAGAGGTACTGCGCTGCCATGGCCGCAGCCAAAGCAGGTCGCACCGCGGAGCCCGCGTTCAAGAACAAGGACTTCAGAAGTGCCTCTGTCCTTCTATCGGCAGGATCCTTGAAAGAAGGAGTCCCCTCCATAGGAATGGTAGTCGCCTTAGTAGGGCGTGCAATAGGCGGATCCACCGCAGGAGATTCCCATTTCTTTAGGAAATTCTCCTCAAAGGGATAGCGTTCAGAAAAACGGCCAGTCAGTGAGGGGGAACGCCGTGGTTGTTGCCATTCACGATATAGGAAATGGTCAAAAAATTCATTGTAAGGATAGGACTTGGGGGCCTTGGGGGGCCTAGAAGACCCGCACACATAGGCAGACCGCGATTCGCCCGCTTGATCCAACTGCAACTTAGTGCGAATGCCAGCGATAATGGTGGCGACCAGCACATTGTCCTGGTCAGCCACTGGCTCTTGGTCCTCAGTCCCCATGTCACCACCCATTTCCTCATCAGACAAGTCCCCCGGGGTCCCTGAGACCCTTGAAGCCACCTCCGGCTCAGAATCTTCCCCGAGGATAAAGGGGGGGGAGGGGCCGCTTCCTGGGGGCCCGCGGAGCGGTGTCCCCATGTGGAAGAAATTCAGCGAGGACATCCCGCAGCTGGGTGAGAAAAGCCCTTTGGTCAGACTGCGTGGCTGCTGAAGCCACCTCAGTAGGTTCAGCAGGGAGATCAGCCATTATCAGAAACAATAGAGGGATGGATGGATGGATGGAAGGAAGGGACACCCCGCACACAGCCACACACCCACAGGAGCCAGAGGACAGCACCCCACCGCCACCAGTACCCAGAGGGAGCCCAGCTATACTTGCTGTTTCCGCTGCCCGTTAGCGCCGATCGTTCAGGAAAAGTGCCTCTGTCAGCCGCCGTTTTCTGAGAGGAGAAGCTGCAGCCACGTGTAGAATGCAGAGCTTGCAGTGAAGATGGCCGCCGGGAAGCACTAGAGGCTGAAACACACCTCTCAGGCAACGTGCAGTACCGAATATGGCCGCTCCGAGCGCTAGAGGGAAAGCCCCATAGACTGGATATGTCCGCGGCTACGGCAAAATGGCGGCGGTTCGCCGCAAAATGGCGGCCGAAGGACCGCATGGCGATGCTGGACGAGAAGGCTGAACAAAGGTACAGCGCTGGGGAGGGGGGTGGGGGCGAGGGGTGGCAGGGGGCAAGATGAGAGGCTGATCCCCACCGGTGGCTACCCCGGACAAGCTACTGGAGCAGTGGAAAAATCGCATTTGCGGACGTCGGGCCCTCCTCACTCCCCGTGCGCGGAGGAAGGCAGGGCGCTCACTTACCAGTCCGACGCCATGGTAGCCACCCAAATGCAGACTTTCCGCCCTCGGCGTGGGGTACGCTGCAGGCCCAGAGTCACCCTGCCGAATGAATCGGGAAGGGGACCAAAGTGGGGGATCTCGCCCCGGGCCACCCGCACGGAACGGGTAAGACGCGGCGGGTCCCTGTGTTGGGGCCGGCTTCGCATCATGTTGGCCAGGTCGGGGAAAGTACAGAGCACCAGGACTCTCGATGCCCCGACCGGCTTCTTGATAGCAGATCATCTTGATTGCAGCAAAAAAGAAAATAAAATAAAAAAGAAAATGGTCACAACAGGACCGCAGTTCCCAATAGGGAAGCCAGGTCAACTCCTTGCGAACTAGGCATTGAAACTGAAGAGCTATTCTGTGAGGGGGGTTTAATGTAGGAAGAGAGGACGGCCCCCAGGGGAGGGGCCAGCTGATTCTTTTCCCCGCCTAGTTAACTCCTGGTAGGACGAACATAAAACCCACAAAGTCATGAAGAGCTGCGTCTGTCAGTGAACGTAAGGAGCAAAAATTAGACAAATTGTGTTTGGGTACAGTGTTGCATGACCGCGCAATTGTCGTTCAAACTGCAACAGCGCTGATAGCTGAAAACTGACCTGGCCCATCAATGCCCCTAATACTACCATGGTAACATTCAGTACTCTCCTGCATTGTATTTTAGCTATACAATCCTTTCAAAGTGTATTCATACATTTATATAAATGTCTTCAATACCGGTTGTGTAAAAAAAAAAAAATATATCATTTTGAAAGAAACATCTATGCAGGTCCTTACAGAGACTCAAGTAAGCATAGCCTCTCTGTACATACAATCTGACAAGGGTAGATTTGTCTGTGATAACATTTTAGTGCTGGTATTTGTTTCCCAAGCAGTACATGTAAAAGAAGATGGTAATATGATTTAAATTTAGTTTTGACTTGGAATTTTTGGAATACATGGGAGAAAGTGGAAGCAGGCAGGAGCAGCCAGTATTGCCCTTAGTGCATGTCTTGTGTCTTGTTCAATCTAGGGCTTAATTAAAGCACTGCTACATGAATCACCCAGAAAACAAAGTCTGTCTGAATCCAGTTAGTTTTGTGTATAGCATCACACGCATCCAACTGTGAATGAACCTTCCTGCCACAGCAGGAATCCTACATTACAAATATTTCTCATGACTTCATAAAGCTTCCGATCCCACAAGATGATCCAGAAAATGCAATAACCCTGGGAGATCTTTAAAGCAGTAATTGTCCAAATATAACTGTTTAGCCTGCCCTATACATTTCCTTTATCAGCAAATATAATTGTCTTATGAAGTTATCCAGCTCAGGTCATGGACACTTCACATGAACCAACACAATTTGTCCTCATTAACAGCACGTTTTGTCATGACATCACTGGAGTGCTATGTACTGATTATACTTCTTGCACGTCTTCACATTGCAAGTATTAATTGTGCCTTCAATGTAAATAAAATAAAAAGTGAAATCATTCCATTCCTCTGTCTTTGAACTTGCGTGCGACTACTGACATTACTTGAAAGCATAGCCATCAGCAATCCTTTCTCCTTTGCAAATGTTATTTTATGATTGAGGCATACTGAACCATATTTACTGTGCACCTGTGTGCAAGCTATGGACAATAACATGTTTACATGTTCTAAGCAAGCCAGCCCGGATCTCTCTAGCTGCTTGTAATGTGAAATAATTAAAGCATAACTTAACTCCGGGCTACTTTCCGCATTTTATCCCTCCTACCAGTTTTGCTGGGTTCTCTCAAAACATGCTCAAATGCCCGGCAGATCCAGCATTGTCCTGCAGCAATCCATGCCTCCACCTTGTTCCTCTTCAGCCAACTTCCTCTTCCATGTTCAGGCAAAATGCCCCCCTGGCCACTTTGGAAATTGGTTCCTTTGGTCTTCTGGGATTTGTTTTGAGTTTATCACAGGGGGTTTAATGTTGGAAAAACAACAGCAAGTTATATAAACTGAACTACATATATGCATTGTACCTTTCTATCCAGCAGGTGGCATTGCAGTGTTATAGTGTGTTTTCTATGATAATGTAATCACAGGATGTATGTTCTGTCTATGCTCAGTGTATTTGTATGCTCCTTGTTCCTGGTTATGTTCTGATACTCCTCCATGAATTCTCTGCAACCAAGAAGCTTCTAGCGCTTAATTGCAATACTTTGCATAACAGGTTATGGGCCCAGGCACCGAGGCACCCAGAGGCACTGGAGAGGATACTCAGTAAGTACAGAAAATCTGTGAATGCTGTATGCAAGCTGCTGCAAGATGCTCGCGATCTTCGAAGAACCAACGTCTCTTAAGTACCTCCTCATAGTCTTGTATTGGTCCTTGTTCCTCGTATGTTTATGTGACTCGTATCTGTCTTGTATGTAGGACACTAATGTAATAGTATCTTTTGTGTGATATTGTGACGTTACGGTGGACGACCTATCTTTCCATGTTACGTATATACATCAAGTCAAATATATTGAACGACAACAAAAAGGTTGTAATTTGGGGGACACTATTTGAGTTTTGTTTAGGGTCTTCTGGTTTCCTTGGTTAAAGGTTTCACCGGTCCCCCCGTAAAACGGACTTGTACCTTCTCCTTCAACCGACTTCTCCTTG